>WOGZ01000277.1:445-44254 GCA_009733775.1 Alectoria sarmentosa
TGAGTAGTTAAGAGTGGTTGGTGAGGGTGTGGGGGGGGGGAGTTGTTGGTGGGGGGGGGGAAGGTGGGAAGGGGAGGGGTTGGTGAGGGTGAGGAATATTTGGTGAGGGTGAGAGGAGGATGAGGGATGAGGGATGGGATGGATGGTTTTGGATGATAAAGATGGTCGGTGAAGATGGTTAGGGATGGTGAGGGGTGGAGATGGTAGAGGGAGGGATAGAAGAGGGTTCTTGATATGATTTGATTTGGGATGATGGTGGAGGAGGACTTGTTAGTCGAGTGTGTTGCTTGGGTTTAATATGGTTTGGTTTGGCTCAGGGTTTGGTGCTTTGGGTGTGGGTCTTGGGCGATTGGGGTAAGGGAGGGAGATGGTGGGAAGGGAAGTTTGGAGTTTGCTGAACGGTGGGGTAGAGATGCCCTGGATGGTAACGGGATGGCGTTTTCTGGGTTTCCGAGGCGCCTGAAAAGGCGTTTGTTTTGACTCGGAGACCCAGAATGCGCAGTGAGTCTCCCGAGTCCTATTTCAATGATTCCGTCGATTTCAACCTTCTCGACCCCCCTGGATCAACCAGCGCTATCCCATCCCATCCTATTCCCCTACCCAACCCTACCCTACCCTACCATCCAGCCAAGCTGAAACCTCACTATCTATCCCATTCTCCCCTTTTAAGCATGGCTCTCGGCACCTTTTTTGATGTTCTCAATCACAATCTTCACTTCTAACAGGATGGCGTCGACGAGACTGGCTTGCCAGCTATCCTGTCCATACGATCAGTCGAGTTCGCATTTATATACTGCCGAGAGATAGAGTGCTGGATATGGGATTACTTACTGCAGCTTTGTGGAGCTGATTTGCCAATTCGTCCGTGGCCTGGTGGAGTTCGGCTGCCATTTTTGCTTTCGCTTTTGCGTCGGATGGCTGGTTCGATGATGTGGTTTGACGGGGCGCGATCGGATGGGGAGGCTTGGATGGTAGGCGGTGGGGGGTTTGGTTCGATGCCATGGTGGTTGATATCTGGATGTTTGTTGTTTGTCTGAGTGAGTTTGAGCTCGGCTTGCTGGTTTAGAGAGCGCGGGACTGAGGGTTCCAGTGCTTTTGGAGCACGCAATCTTTGCGCAAGACACGTGCGTAGCCATGTCGGATTAGTGGAACAGAGCAGATCTGGCAGACTTCAATAAATGCGCTGGCTGGGATCGGATTCGTACCAGTGAGGGCGAGCCAAGTGCCGGTACCCGCTTCCCATCATCAGGGAACAACCCAGTCGGCCATTCGGTACTTTGAGGTGCAACGTGGGATTTGTTCCGGATCATGCGTGGGTTGTCGATCATGCGTGGGATGTCCATGGATAATGCATGTCATTCATAGACCATACGGATCATTCATGGATAAACCGATTATGCATGGATATTATGGTTGTTCATAGACATGCAGCACGCATGCATCGGGGAATATATCCGCCCATTCCACGCACGGTTCTAGAAATGATATGCTTGTTCGTGGATATGCAGCATACATGGATCGGGACAAGTATCCACCAATAGCACGCACTATTTTATAAAGGAAACGTTTTATAGAAATCAAATATTACTACCTTTTGACAGCTTCACACTTGATATATAGTGTATCAAATTCAAAGTCTCTTGGGCTCTTAAGACTTGCGCGATGAGACTAATAAAAGGATAGTACGTAGGTCGGCACCAAAAATAATAGACGCTAAGACTCCTACGTCAAGATTTCGGATAACGGTCAGCTTGGAAGGTTGCCTGGACAATGCGCTGGTAAGTGTTTCGGAGCTGCGTCTGTTCCAACTCAGTATGAGGCTTGATACCCGTATCACGTCGGAAAGATGTCCCAAAATCCTATCTACGCGCTGGCAAGAAAACTTCTAGGCCCCAGCTGCAGGTGTGCCTTCCGAAGCCCGGACACCGTTCCCCAAAACCCGACTCGAATCTATCCTCCTTCGGATATCCAACGAAATTATGTTCATGAAACAGTTGTTAGTGTATATTAATGATGGATATTTGCTTTAATTCATGATACATATCACATTTTCATAAACGATCGTATTATTTGCGAACAGCCGTTTCATTCATAAACGGGATTATCCGCCTATTCTGCGTAACTTATACGATATACTGTCAGAAGAAAATACCTCTCTCGTTAAGATTCGTTTCAATTCTCAAAAGGGTTGGATGACCACCCTTGTATCTTAACATATCCAACGCCAACTGAACTTCCAAGTAAGCCAAGTACTAAGAAATTCCAAGCAACCGAGAATATCCATGGCGATCTGATGCGAGGCATGATGCGATACCCGAGCCTTTCGAAGGGAGATATCGTTCCAGTAGATCGTAGTGTTGGTTCCACATATAGAAGAAACAGAGAACCAGTGGTGAATATCCAGACAATGCAAAGGTCGTATCCGATCCAAGTAGCATATGCCTGGACGAGCGGTCTAAGTCCAAGTTTGAGTAATGTCGAGGCTCCAAATCCGACGAAAGCCCACAGGAGGTTTCCGGCTAGACCCAGAGTGAGACCGTAGATCATGATGATCAGTTTGCGAAACCATACGTGTTCGTAAAAGTCCTGGTAAGGCTGTGTCGGCCTTTGCACAGGCAAGGAGTTGTTCGACTGATGGGGAACGTTTGAGGCATTTGCAAGATTTGGGGAGCCAAAGGCCTTGTCAGCCGGCGGAAAGACTGTTTCTATGATGAATACAAATTAGTATATCATTTCAATCATAAATTCATCAGAGTACGGATGAATCAAAGCTCACCGTAGGCCACTTCGAAGAATGAGACGAAGGGAAGGATCAGCAGCACCAAGGGAACAACTTGACCGAATCCCCATGTGTTATCATCGGAGGGAAAGTATTGAGTTTCCATGCCGAGGCTGCCGAGCTCTTCGCGGTCGTTCAAGACTGCAAGGGTTCCCCAAATTGATGCCAATGCGAGCCAAGTGATCTTGGGCATTGGTCAATGATAGAACATGGAATGGAAGGGGCCAGTTTCAGACGCACCTCCCAGAGTAGTGATCCATACAGATCAGCTGCAGCTTTCAGGAGACAATAAATTGATAGAAGAAGCCTGTGCCCAACGAACCAGAAGAACTTCGATGGCTTTGTAGTAGAATGGGTGGCGCGATCTCTCAATGACAGCAGACATCTCTGAAGAACACTGCTTGGCCTCGTCCGAAAGAATCTCCGTATGACTGAAGATGATAATGGAAACAGCTGAACCACTCGGCTCAAGTAGCTAGAGCTGAGAAAACTCATCACGATAATGATGTACACGCTGTTGTATATAAAGCCAGCACTCATGACATAGTCGGTAGAATCTTCATCCTCGAGGTCCTGACTGTAGGGGGTATAGTTCTGATAGGGGAGGTCATGAGTCAGCAAGCACTGTGCTAGCCCCCCAACCGGCACTGAAAATATCGTTCCACCACCATTATATGTGATCTCTTGTATGTATCCAGTGGATCCCAAGGCGGGGACTAATAGAACTGCGGTGATTCCCATGCACACTAATCGCCATAATCGGAGAGCAGGTCTCGCTTGAAAATAAGACCGTAGGCAGGTAAGGGTGGTGAGATGTGTGATTGAGGAGAGGAACGCGAGATCCACTACAATCTGCCAATGGTAGTATTGAAGTCCACAAGAGAGTTGTTTATAGCCACTTATGAGAACAGAAATTCCCGTAATGGCTTGTGAGTCACCGAGTGTAATCACAGCGCTCTGAAGAGCTTCACTCCACTTTTTGGATACTTTTCCAAGAGATTTTAGAGAAACTTTCTCAAGGAATAGGCGATCAACAGGATTTGAAGCTCCTTCGAGGTTGATGAAGTAGTAGGCAGCGCAGAAGAAGAGCGTCAGGTAGGCCGAGACTGCGAAACCCAAAAGGACCTAAAATTGTACCAATTGTTATCAGCAAAGAAGCCAGCGCAGGGCATCCAGAACAGAGATCTTGGACATACACCGATACCAGATATATCTGGATTTGACTGCAACTGCAAAGGACTGGATACGCTGATGCTGCAATTGATTGAAGGGCACGAGCCGCTGGTGGTAGTAGGCGAAAAGCGACTAGTTGCGGCCGCAGTTGCGTTGCTAGCTGTGGCCACAGTCACAGCGGTACGACGCGCCAAGAAATGAGTCGCCATCTTCTAATAATTATTTCGAGCTTCATATGGGTCGGGAAGCCGTGATGCTGCCGGCCTCAGTCGGCGACTAATGTGGGAGTGAGCAGGCGGGATGGGTTGAGAAGGGATCAGGCAAGCATCCAAGTATAGATTTCTCTGCACTGTGCTCTGGAGGACGAATGGAGGAATTGCCTACTCTCATTCCAATATCAGTCTAAATCAATATGAAATCCGCAATGCGCACTCAAATATACGCCACTGGCTTAGATTTGTATAGAGACTCTGTAGTCTATCGTTCTTCTCGAGCATTCCATTGCAAAGTGTCAAACTTTTGGTGCTATGTGTAATTTGATTGAAGTTTTATAATAAAAGACTCTCCTTTGCCATGTTTTAAGTTCCTTGGTAAAAGCGCACAGCACCTGAAACAGGGGCAGGGATGAGGCTGAAAAATGAAAACCTCTTCCTGACAGAGCTAAAGCCAACGGAAATCTTTCATTAGCTACCCAAGCGCAGAAGGAACCGAGCTGCAGATGCCTGCATGAGGCTGCCAAACATCCATTCAGTTGGAGAGCAGTGTCACGCTCTGTTGACTCATTGGCTGCAAGTCATATCCGTTTCCATGGGGCTACCTAAGTTCCTGAGTCCAGTCAGGATGGCATCCACACCAGCACTACAAGATGAAGTGTACCCCCAGCCTCGTAAGCCGCCTCGGAGAAGACTGTAAGCAATACGTTCATATTGCAAGGTCTTTTCTATGCATCTGCAGGTATTGCTATTTTCTCTTTCAGCCGCGTATGCGAATCTTGCTATCGTAGTGACGTGGCCTCGATGTCTTCTCTGGGACGACTGATCGCCGCTCTGCGCCTCACTCGCAATGAGAGCACGTTTCAGCCTTGGGTTAAATCAATCTTGACTTCTAGCTTTCTATCTTTTGCAGCTCACACTGGGGCCGATGGAACCGCCATCTGGGCAGCTGCGACATCGGGGCCAAATCGCTGTGCTAGTCCTCTAGAACATGTTCTTTCGCATCGTTGAAATCCATGATGTGCCAAGCCTTGGCGTCTTGGCGTCTTGGCGCTTTGGGTTCGAGTGAGTGAGTGACTCGCGTTAGCGCTTTGAATTACTTAGTCTCTCACTCTCATTTGAAACGAACAACCAAGCGTGCTACCTCATGTTTTGATACTCATATACATTGACCCCCATATAATCCGGGCCAGAGGCAAGATCTCAGTGTGTCGAGCTCGTAGCTTGCAGGCGAGGCGAGATCGAGACGAAGCGCATGGAGGCTGAGACAGCCCATCAAGTACTCCTCCAAGCCGCCAAATGGAATCCGACTAGGGCGCAGTTAGCCGAATGGGACGCCAACGCTGGCATGGTTTCGCACGGCTGATGAGGCTAACATGCTGCTGCAGACGCAGCTGAGGCTTATCATCAACGACCTCCGCCTGTCCGCGAACGAAATCATTGGTATACCAAGACATTATACAAAGCTAGAAGGTCACACTACTGTCCTAGGAATATCTCATTCAATCATGCAGCCGCGAGTTGAAATCTGAGCAGTTCTGCATGGATTGTCCTCAGGGCGTCTTTGTCCAGACATGATGTTTCGCGGTTCTGCAACGAACGGAATCAAGTGGAAGGATGATTCGTTTCCTTTTCGCAGAATCGTTACTCCTGGTCTGTAGAGTGAAGCAGGCCTCGATTCGGGGGTCTACTATTCGCCTCCGCTCCCTCATCTACATTACTTTGGAATCCTTGTGCAATCATCACGACATATTCCAGCAGATCAGCACATATAGTTTTCATTAGGCGCTATACCTGGGGTGAACTTGGCGCAAGCGAAGCCCACGACAAGGACGGCAATGGATGGGTTGGTTCCATATCTGGACGGTTGCTGCGTGATCTTCTGATGGGATTCTTGGCCACGCGAAGGAACAGGCTGCCAATTTGATGGCTCTGGCTTATAGAAGATACAAGAAGGTCATAGACTTTGGCTGTTCACGATCCGCCACCAGTTATTCGAACATTTATACTTCTTTGCCTGCAGAAATGGACGGTTCCACCACGTGTAAGGCAGGCGACTCTCGAAAGACAACTTCAAGAAGGGAGAAGTACGGTTCACAACCGCTACATACAGAGCACTTCTTGAAAATAATAGAGAGTCAACGATTCATCATTGGAGAGGTACTAGACTCCCGATTGAGCCCGAAGTGGAGTCCCTCAGCTGTCATCACCGCAGTCTTGTAACGTTTCTGTCCATCTTTTTGTACCTGAGCAGCCGCGCAGCAGCCGTGCTCAGCTGGCCCTGTCTCACCAACCACCCGTCTAAAATTACAAGCCAGTGTCTTGCTCGATCGTCGTGGGGACTCCATTCCGCCATGCGTAAATCGACCGCTACGCGGAGGTATACCTCAGCCGAGTATGTCTCGTCCATAACGCACTGAGAATTAGCGATAATCCAAAGACCCTCAGCAGCCGGCAATCCCAGTTGTTGAGCATGAGAAATGATAATCAAGCCCAATTTGACAGCTTCGGCATGGTCCTGGTTCTTCATGTAATGGAATGCCAAGGACAAACGAATCTCGCAAGTCCGGACGTCGAGAGGTCCCAGAGTAGCTTCGCATTTGCACAACAAATCCTGCAGCAGAAAGGTTTTGCCGCTCATGTCGTGTTCATCGTCGACTTCATGAAGAAATTCTTGGCGAGAAACCAGTGTAGACCAATTCATAGGACCTACAAGATCCCGAAAGTTGTCCCCCGTGCTCTCACTGCATCTCACGATAACGGTCAGGATCTGAGAAGGATGCATGGAAGCAAGCCATCCGCAGATACAACGAAGTGGGTGCCTATCACCCAGTCGGATCTGAGCTAGAGCAGAGAACTGTCTAAGGATGGACAGAGCTATCTCATGTCTTCTCTGCTGGAACATGTGAGCGACGAGTACGAAGAGACATGTGAGAGTCATAGGATGCTCTGCTAACAGTATACTTTCAATTGCTGAGGTGGCAGAGATCAGGCTTTGTCCAGCCGCTTGGAAATAATTGTTGGCGAAAAGCATACAGGCTGCCATAGACTGTTCTCTCAGTGCATACAGATGAGCTAATGAGTTATCTTTGACCTTCGTCGTCTCGCAGCTCCCCCGCGGATCCGTTGCAACCCAAGTTCCGGTTTCGAAGGAGCCTTTGTAATAATCCCGAATACTGACAAGTATGCGCTCCGCGATTGCCATCGGCACTGGCATCACGGTCGGAGAAGGTAGGGAAATCAAGCAATTTACTGCCTCTGGAGTTCTTGATTCGCTCCGTTGAGCGATGATATCGTCAGTTGGGACCTCTTTGCGCTTCCGATAGTGAACGGCATGTTTGTAGTTGATCCGAGTAGGTTTTCCTTGGTCCCCTGGCTGCTTGTTCTTGCGCGCAATCCCTCTCACTTGGTGTCCTTTGTTTTTTCTAACGCCCCATTGCCTGATGCGTCTCTTATACATCCACTTTCTATAACAAGTCAGTGAGAACGAAGGGCGTCAAGGCAGTCTGCAATACGAACGTTGCTCTGAAGCCATGGTGGCCCGCCATAAAATGCATGACTTCTACCAAGGTTTGCCTCCCATAAAGCTGTCCGATAAGAGCTTGATGCCTGATAAAGTCTTCCTTGGTAGCCCAGCCACTCTGAATGGCATTGGGTGACCCTAAGATTGTTGTCATTATATCAGGCTGGAATTTTGCCGAAGCGAAAAGGCAACTCAGAAAGCCCAGTGAGCCAAAGCAGGACGATGGTACTTTAAGGGCTGTGAGGGCCTCAATGGCGACGATCGATGATTTTTGTCGAGTATTGCGAATTGACTTGTTTTGAGAAATAGGTCATCACAAATGACAAGTCGCAGGGCCCATTTAAGACCAATGAAGACGAGGCTACGCTTACTCTTGCTGCGCTATCCGTCCAATTTGATTGGATGAACGAAAAGTCTCATGCATAAAGAGCTAACCGACTGTGGCTACCTGAACCCACCGGAACAAAAGTTCCCTGCATACCCGTATGCAAAGCTACGTCGAGCGATCAAGATTTCTTGATGCTTACTTACTAGTCCAGCCTTACTTTTTGGCATCAAAAAACGCTACATGATCCTTCTCACATTGCGGCTTGTGCGCCGCGCAACCACCATAGCTCACAGTGTGCCAGTATCGCCCCACCCACCTTCCTTCTCTGGCCGGAAGGAGACCCGCACCACGCCTGGGACTCGGCAGCTGGTCCATCACTCAGAACCCCCCTGTCTGCCCGTTCCTCCTGCCAAGTGAAATAGACTCGCAGAAGTTCTGTGCAGAGGGTCAATGGCCACACATCCAGCCAATGGAGACGTTCACGCAAATGTTCCTTGCATGTGGCTGCGCTCCTGTCCTATTGCTACCTGACCAACACAAGCCGATCAGGTGTTCTTAATTAAAAGTTGTGGCGGATGGCGGATGGCTCTTGGCTATGTTCCAGAAGCAGGATTTGGGGCTGATTGGACGCAAGGCGGACCTTTTCGCAGAATGTGCGTTCAGAAACACCGAGTTTAGGTATCCTTGTCGGTATGCTTGCGTAGAAGTGGTATCGGGAACGAGCGCATCGGCAAACCAAAGTGGATGCGGGATGAGTCTAGGGAATCGACACGCTCGGTTTTTGTACGTGAGATGGATCAGCCCGAGGCTCCCAGTGATCAATTTATACGGGTTAATTCAGCACCTTTATAAAATAGTCATTTGTCATCTCGAATTTCCGGTACGCCCTACCCGAGTATCCTTTTCCAACCACTTTCGCCTATCAACATGAAATCCCCCAACAACTCCATCTCCTACTCCTCCACCGTGCTCCCTCCCCCGCCCTCACCACCCGTATCAAACCTCAACATCCTCCCCGCCCCGATCTTCTTCCCCTCATACTCCAACCCAAACATCAACCCCTCAAACCTCGTCATCCGCCCCCGCTGCCCCACAATTAGCAAATCCCACATCATAATCAGCGCCTTCTTCAACCGCGCCCACGTCATCTCCGCATTGCCCCCCTCGCCAAGCGTCCATGTACTCAGCACCGTGTCGCCGCTCGCGCTACGGGCGGCGGGGATGTAGGCGTCCGGATCGGTGTTGTTGTGTTCGGCGGCTGTGGCAAGACTGTCGAGGAAGGTGGTGAAGATGTCTTGGGCTTTGATCCGCACGCCGTCCCATGTGAAGGTGAGGGCGAGGTTGCGGTCGTCTGGGTCCCAGACCGTTCCGGAATCCGCCGTCGCCATCGCTGTCGTCGTGTCGTTTGCGATACTCGCATTCAACGCCGGTGAGTAATAATCCGCATCAACATTCTCAAGCACCGCTCCCCTTTTCGGCCGAAACTCCAGGCATCCAACCTCCCCGTCTCCCACATAAAGCGCCGCTCCCAGTTCATAAAACTTGTTCCCCTGCGCTATTGCCATGCCCGCTCTATACAAGCCGAGGACGGCGTACCGCACTTGCAGTCTGCTTTCGCCTCGGGGGGGGAAGGGGTCGAGAATTAATTCCGTGGACGCGTCGTAGCCGGACACTTCTAGTGAGAGGGATAGGATGGACGTCCAGGGCATGTTGCACAGGACGGAGAGGAGTTCGATGGCGCAGATGTAGACTTCGACGGGTTTCAGTTGGATGCTGGTGTCGAATTTGAGTTGAGCGGAGAAGCCGGGTGGGGGTTTTGGGGCGGTGAGGTTGGTGGGATTGCTGGTGCCGGGTCATTGCGGTGAGTTTGGATCTAAGGGGGGTCGATGCTTACTTGTTAGAAAGAAGGATATTGGGGGATGTGGTATTTGGAGATAAGGTTTGGGCTGACATCGGGAGGGATAATGCATATATGTGAGGGAAAAAGCATGGGAGAAGCGCTATCAAGATTTTGGGACCCATCATGTTGAACAGCAGGGTTAAGAAAATGGGAGTAGTCGTCGAATGTGAGGAATGAATTGTGGTTGTCGATTGCAGCATGGTCGCATAGCGGATATCGCCACGAAATCAATGCTTCTAGCGACGAGGCGCTCAATACTTTGCGCATAATCCTTTTCAATGCTAGGAAGAAGCAAATACAGATAAGACGGGGCAGAATATAGCAACATTAGGATTAGATAAACCAAGATACCACTGAAGAGGGTCTCAGGCCAAATAGTGGAGACCTTAGATACCTAGCTCCACAGGCATTGGTTTGATCTAGAGGTCTGCTGAGAGGGGTGGCTTCACTAATTTGGTGAGACGATGTGGCGGACTGGCGGAAATGGATAAGGTTCTGATGAATTTGGAGCCTTTCGAAAACGTTTGTACTGCGTGGAGCAATCTCACGGCGTAGGCACTATTTTGAAGAGACACTGACTTCAAATCTATACATCAAACGTGTATCTCCGGCGGCGTATGAGGACTCCCATGAGAATCACGAGGTTTCCAGGCTCGTATCGCTTCAATATATGCTACCATGTAGGCTTTCTGTTCCAAAGGTGGCAGCGAGAATGTCGACTTTGGTATCCCGCTTCGATCCAGCTGGTTTTCTTGTGTCGTTGGTAGAATCCTTCCATTTCCTAACTGCGAAATGCAAATCCGGTCATACATTATGCCAACAAACCAGAATGGAAGTTTCAGGGGCCCTGATTGACTGTACGGACGCGTAACACCGCCGACACGGTTTTCCACCTTGGAGACCAAACAAAGCAGTCGAATCGTTGCGGCATCACTGTATGGACGCGATCGCTTGCTAGCTATGAGACAGATCCTTCCCATCTAGCAAGTCGCGCCGCGATACACTATCACGCATCTCTTCTGCTCTCAGACGAGCAGGCTACTTACTCCTTGCTTGCTTCACTTCAGTGTCGGATTACTCCGTGAACCACGGGACCCTCTGCTTCTCTCGGCGCGACCGCTGGCTTTGATAGATAAGTCGGGGCTAGTACATCGAGCGGTGTGCCAACGCTAAAACCCACGGCCAAGAAGTTCGTCCCTTCCCCGTCAATGCTGTCTAAGGGACACCTTTTGGGGTCGACAATAAATCTTCATGCACGAAAGCGAAGGATGCGATAGTTGCAAGGCTGAAGAAGCTACTCGCCAAAGAGACGAGCTGGTAGAATATGTGGATGAAGCTATCGTTGTCAATGTTGTATAATCAACAGCCGAGTAGTCCAATTTCGAGCTCGTAGCCTCGCCACTTGTGACGATGGGATAATCTACCCTGATTCGCATAGTTAGACTTTTCGCTTCGACAATAAGGCGTCAGCATCATCCGCTTTCATAACAGCGGTGTATGCGATTTAGCTGAAGTAGGCACCCTTAATATCTGAAAGCCAAGAGCCCTAGTAAACGAGGGATTCAATTTATTCTGGAAAGGTAGGGCAAGCTCAAAATAGATTGACGCACAGGAATTTTGAACATGGGGACCGTGCGTGTTCCTGCAACAATGCTAGAGTTGCAAAAGCTGAGATTCGTGTGGCAGATACGATCTGTCCACAGAATGAGCTCGCTTCTGCGCTCGGCATGTGACGGGGAATTGGGGACAGTAGTCATCTGGTCCTCCATTGGGTGGTTGATAATAGGCTTTCAGCTGGCTAAAGGACGATGACGGCACGCAAAGCAGTGCAAAGAAAGTACGAATCCATGAAGCAAGGCGGCACTAGAGTATGTTCAACGGACGAGCATATTGAATAGTAAAACAACAATGAAGAAGGTAGGAGCGACAATAGGTATTACGAATCAATAGATTTAGATTTCTTAGCCAATGGATATAGATCTTCCGGCGGCGGTAAAGCACTTTTTCTGGACACTCGGCCATGAAACCCAGAAGCCAACGCGGCTGTGAATGATGGAACCGCGCTGCTTCGAACCTAATGTTAGTCGTAGCGATTTCAGTGACAGACAGGTCAGTGGGCGAAATATTTGTATGGAAAGAAGAGGCGACCTTGGTGGAAAGGAGGGGCTCTCAGATGAGCACGTGACCTTAACGACGCGGACTTCTACGGCGAATTATATGGATGATAGCGTAACTGCCCCAGCATTTGGATTTGGAGTGCCAAGAAACCACTTTACGCGTCGTCGAAAAATCGCGTCCCCTCGGTCCTTCCAACACGCGACATCCCACTTTTCTTTTCTTTCCATCTTCTCCCGTTCATTGCCTTTTACCAATCTTTAGTAAATCTTCGAGAATGGACCGGCAATCAGTCTACTCTCTCAGTGTCCTTGCTCCAGATCCGGATGCCAGTGAAGATTCTAGAAGCCAAACACAAGCCTATCTGCGCGAATTCATCCTAGAGTTCCGGCTCGACAACGCCTTCATCTACAGGTATGCCAAAGTGCGCGGCTCGGTTGCCGGCTGCTTATACTGCCATCTAGAGATCAGATTCGAGAAAATGTCCTAGTCAAGCAATACTACTGCGACGTTGACATAGCCCACCTCATTTCTTACAACGAAGAGCTTGCGCATAAGCTCACCACACAGCCGGCAGACATCATACCCTTAGTACGTCCCTCTACGCGAACATTTGCTTAGGAGGCGCTAATCGTTTGCAGTTCGAAGCAGCCCTCAAAGAATGCACCCGCCGCATCGTCTTCCCCTCTCAAAAAGCCAGCGACCTCTCCATACCCGAGCATCAGCTTCTCCTACATTCCTCCGTCTCCCAGATCTCCATCCGCGATCTCGATGCGACCAACATATCCCATCTTGTCCGCATACCCGGAATTGTCATTGGTGCCTCCACACTCTCCTCGAAAGCCACAGCACTCTCTATACAATGCCGAAATTGCCAGCACTCGGAAACGTTGCCTGTAAGTGGCGGAATATCAGGCATCACTCTCCCGCGAGTATGCTCCAGCAAGAGGGCGCCTGGTGATCCGACAGACAAATGCCCTTTAGATCCTTACTTCGTGGTACATGAGAAATGTCAATTCATCGATCAGCAGATACTGAAGCTACAAGAAGCGCCGGATCAAGTACCTGTGGGAGAACTTCCAAGACATATCAAGATCTCTGCCGATCGATACTTGACCAATCGCGTGGTACCTGGCTCGCGGTGCACTCTCATGGGTGTCTTCTCCATCTACCAGAACAAGGAATCGAAAGGATCGGGAAATTCGGCCGTAGCCATCCGTACACCGTACCTGCGAGCAGTAGGCATCACCACAGAGGTCGACCACACAGCCAAAGGCAACGCCATATTCTCTGAAGAGGAAGAGCAGGAGTTCCTCGAGATGAGCAGACGACCAGACCTCTACGAAAGATTCGCCGAGTGTATCGCACCCTCAATCTACGGCAACAAAGACATCAAGAAAGCTATCGCATGCTTACTGCTGGGTGGATCCAAGAAGATCCTACCAGATGGCATGAAGCTTAGAGGTGATATCAATGTCCTGCTACTAGGTGACCCAGGAACGGCAAAATCCCAACTTTTGAAATTCGTCGAGAAAGTCGCACCAATCGCCATCTACACATCGGGGAAAGGGTCTTCGGCAGCAGGTCTGACAGCTTCGGTACAGCGAGATACCAACACCCGTGAGTTCTACCTGGAAGGAGGAGCTATGGTGCTCGCAGATGGCGGTGTAGTCTGCATTGACGAGTTCGACAAAATGCGGGATGAGGACCGTGTAGCTATCCATGAAGCCATGGAGCAGCAGACCATCTCGATAGCCAAAGCTGGTATCACGACAATTCTGAATGCCAGAACGTCGGTGCTTGCAGCCGCAAATCCTATTTTCGGTAGATACGATGATCTGAAGACGCCCGGGGAGAACATTGATTTCCAAACAACCATTCTCTCCCGTTTTGACATGATCTTCATCGTCCGCGACGAGCATGAGAAGGGACGAGATGAGCGTATAGCACGGCATGTGATGGGTATCCAAATGGGTGGACGAGGAATGGAAGAGCAAGCAGAAGCTGAGATCTCGGTTGGGAAGATGAAGCGATATATCAGCTATTGCAAATTGTAAGTTCTCTCTCCCCTTCCATGAGTATTGCTTTTCTTGGTCCTCGCTGAACCAATATGCAGACGCTGCGCACCCCGTCTTTCCCCCGAAGCCGGCGAAAAGCTCTCGTCCCACTTCGTCTCCATCCGCCGGCAAGTCCACTCCGCCGAAATCTCCGCCAACGCGCGTTCTAGCATTCCCATCACGGTTCGTCAACTCGAGGCCATAATTCGCATTACCGAATCCCTTGCCAAACTCTCCCTCTCACCCATCGCGCTCGAATCGCACGTCGATGAAGCCATACGACTTTTCTTGGCTTCGACAATGGACGCCGTGACGCAGGGAGAAGGGCAGGGCAGCAAAGAGGTGATGGAAGAGGCGGGCAAGGTGGAGGAGGAGCTGAGGCGTAGACTGCCGGTGGGCTGGAGCACGAGTTTGGCGACTTTGAGGAGGGAGTTGGTTGAGGGGAGGGGATGGAGCGAGCAAGCTTTGAACAGGGCATTGGTGGTACTGCAGAGGAGGGAGACGGTGCAGATACGGAATGGAGGGAGTCAGGTTTACAGGAGTGGGGCTTAGCGAAGGATTCAAGGGACATGAGACGAGCCGGTTGATTTTAGCGTGGACAGCTGGGGAGTTTTATAAGTTGTAACATTATGGTTGCCATTCTATTGTCATCCTCGTACGCATACAACATCAGATTCGAGTGTTGCCCTTAGCGTGAACTAAGCCTTCTCGGAGTCGCGGGAGCTAGCTACCTGTGAGGGAGGGACTGTCCCGAGTCAAGTGTTTCAGCCCATCCTTCAATAATCATGTTTGGCCAGTCATTCAACTTAACTTGCTAGCTGACCCCTGTTTGAGACAGGATGGTTATCAGCAGCCAGAAGATCACAAGAAGCAGTCTTGAGATGATTCAGGACTTGTAGTATTATGAGGCTGCAGAGATGATATTTGGGATTGAAGGACAGATAGCTATAATACAGGAAGGGCGGTAGCTCCGACTATGCTAGACGCCAACGTGATGGTAGTCTCTAAGCCTGGTTCGTGTAACCTCTCCCGCAAACGACTTGTCCAGTTCTGAGATACTTCAACTTACAAGTCGCCGTTCCGGTAGGGTCCTGGTCATTATATGTACAAACGGCGTCCGGAGGGTTACACTACCTACCAAAATTCAGCTTTCAGGGCGTGCGGGTAGAAGGTGACTTTGATAACGGTGATGAAGCGAGCGGTACAATACTTACGGGGAGGTCTCTGTCACTGTCTTCCTGCAATCAAACGCCCTCATCTAGATCGTACTGGCGTTTTCCTGGGCCGCCGGCCTGAACGATACAAAACTGTTGGAAATATTAACAGATCCCCATTTGCTCAAGTGGAAAGGAGCAAGGTCGTATACTCCGCTGAAGACTTGTCGCTTTGTAAGGATGGAATGTGCAGTCGTGTTAGTTAAGAGAGACGCCAGGATGTAGACTTTGATGATATGCATGTTTGCTGATGTATTTTCGTGAAGACTTTGAGGAGTATGTGATGGGAAGCGTCAAGATAGACGGATCATTTGAGGCTGGTTTCTCGAGGAGCGGAGAAATTTATACAACTTTTGTTGAAGGCAGGAAGACAGACGTCATGATCTCCATCCTTACTTACATGGTGGAGACCGCATGCCGTCTCTAAATATGTGCGAATTATATTAAATGTTTCTAGGACTAGCTATCGGCCGGGCTGTGTGCTCTACAGGATCTCTGCTCATGACGCCGTCCGAGGTTCGAAGGACATTATACTCTACCGTACGCCCTCAGACTTCGTTGGGCCTGAACTCAGCTCCGTCTTACGCTGCAGGATCGATTGTCATAGTCACTCTTTTGCAACGGATGACGCCACCAGCCGATGGATCGACTGTTGTGCTACTGAAAATGTGAATGGCAGAGTATAGCGAAAAATTCCCTCCCCACTCATTATGAGGGTGGTGACCATTTGAAAGGGGTGGTGCAAAATCAGAAAATGGGGATTCATGTATGTACCTCCCTTCGCAATACCTGCTCAGATCGGCTTGGTGTACGCGCTTTTCGACTGACCTGCATGAGCAATATCCTTCACAGCCTTGAACATTCAAACGGTCGAGTCAGTTTCTTGCATAAATACGTTGGAATAAAGTAGCTCTCATATTACTCACCGCTGCGTTCGGTGATTGAATTATCGTGCAGCCTGGATTTGTGCCCGATGCGGACCCTCATTAGCGAGATATGAATGATGTCAAAGAGCAGCTGCTTTTGTTGTAAGATTTTCGATAGAAGATAAGTAGGCGCTCCTCGATGTACTTCGACCACAACCATCAAGTTCCTCACTTTTCGTCCTCCGACAATTCCAAAAGCCTCAAGTCTTTCAAAAAAAAATCGAGACATCGCTTTCTTATCTTACGCTCACGATGAAGTACCTCACCGTCATCACCGCATTCGTGTTCGCCGCTGTCTGCCTTGCACAACAACAGCCCTGCTATAATGAGTAGCTCTCTCGCCTCCTGACCCCTTCTTTCACCATATCTTGACTTGATCTTGATACTTTGTATAGGGCCGATCCTGACAATGATATTGGGATTTACTGCTACGGCGTGGACGGTATAGTCACCATACTGTTCTAACACTGACTTACAAAAAGTTTTTTTTATTGCGGTTGTAAATCTGACTGATTGTGGATATCATAGGCACATGCTGGTACGACGGGAAGGGAAGTAATGTGTGCGACCCTGTTGGGGCTGATTCGCTTCCGTGTCCTTCTTGATTTGAAATGTGGGGAAAGCGAATCGTAAAAGCTTTTTTTTTCTTTGAGAAGAAGAAGATGCTTCGAACGTATATTGATGACGCTCGGTGTGCTAATGCGTGGGTCTTTGAGGATAGCACTTTGACGGAATCTGGATACACTATTCGAAACTTGTTGAGAACGTGAAGAGGATTAGAGATGCGATTTTACTAACCCCCCCCCTCGAAACGAGTGACGTTCATGTATCTCCCTGTGAAAGTAGTAATGGGAGTCAATGCACTCTGTGTTATGAGAAGCTTTCTTGAATAGTCGTGAGGCCAAGGATACATCTGTCGGCCTTTCGTAAAACAATTCGGAACTTCCCATGCGAGTTAGTGGTTGTCAGTATGTCTCTTCGTGCCTCAAATTTGAGGTTTTGCAGGGGCAGAATCTATTCCAACGTCAGAGTGACTCGGTGGTGCGGAAAAGTAATTCTTATACTTTATGGTTAGAAAATTCTCTTCGTACCTCCTGTCAAAGTTAATATTTGCGGCAGGCGAAAATATTTCGCTCTTTTTCTTCTATTACGGAATGGACGGATTCGTGATGCACCCTTTCGTTGAGGCTTTTCTGTCGCCCGCGAGAGTGGGTGAGATTCTCGCAGGTGAGATTGCGTCATTCAATGCAACTTCTTGCTTACACGACCAACTTTACCTAGGTCAGGTGCAGGTTGGTCGAAAAGGCGCAAGGATAGCTAGTATCCCTCAGTCTGCTAGCATCCTCTGTCCCTTTCCATCTCACTGTCGTTGATATCGGATACGTTGGAGCTGCCAGCAGGGAAGGGTCTTAAAGGCGTCGAACAGCGACAGTGACAGTGAGGAGAAAATTAACATTCACTATGGCCGACCTCGTCAAACCTATCGCCCCCGCAGAAGACCCGCAAGTCGTGTACGACATGTTTCGTGCCCACAACTCCGGCTTGCGTGTCCACACCAACACCACCATCCAAGCGGCGCTACTCTCTCAGTACCCTTCTTACACTCTTACATCGACCACGTGCGACCTCATAAGTTACGCTCAAGCAGGCCATGCCGTCGCCTCCCTCAATGAGAGCGTCCACCAACCCTGAGCTCCTGGACTTTTGAGCCCACAACACGGCCGTCACTAGATGGCAGTGCTGCTGGAAGGCTCATGCAGACGATCGTTTTCGGTAGATATGACTATATTTGGCAAGATCATAGGTTCCAGGTATTCGTTATCGATGGCCAGAATGGTCTGATGGGGTGCGACCGCCGCTGCTACGTGCTGTGCCAGCCTAGGCAGGCAGGGGAGAGGGATCAGGCGGGGAGTGAGGCGACGGAGGCCTTGGTTCTTGCAGCAAGCATTTGGTCACAACAGATCCATGAACAAGTTTGGGTGTATGATCAAGGTCGCTGGAGCAAGGACGAGGAGCTGTGGCGAATGGTGCAAGGTGGGAGCTGGAAGGATGTTATTATGGAGGAGAGTACAAAGAGAGCCATTATGAGGGACGTGATAGGCTTCTTTGACGCGAGAGAGACGTATGCAGAATTTGGGACTGTGTGGAAAGTGCGTCGTCTGCACTCTTAGGTCAGCTACTTGAATCATGTATGCTGATACGCTTTAGCGAGGACTGATTTTCCATGGATCGCCCGGCAATGGCAAGACGTCGACCGCAAAAGCGCTCATGAAGGCTCTGATGAAACGACCCAGGCCGGTTACCACACTTGATGTCAAAACTCTCGCACAACGCTCTTTTGGTCCGCAGAAGTCAGTTCGGCAGATCTTCACCAAAGCACGGCAGACTGCGCCTTGTCTGTTGCTCGTTGAGGATGTTGATAGCTTAGTCACAGACCAAGTGCGCAGTTATTTTTTCAACGAGGTAGATGGACTGGAAGACAATGAGGGCATTCTCATGATCGGCTCGACAAATCATCGTACGTCCCCTACTGCAGAAATATAGATGTCTACAAAACTGGAAAACAGCTGATGAAATGACAGTGAACAAGCTCGACGCCGGACTTTCTAAGCGTCCCAGCCGCTTTGATCGCAAATATCGTTTCGAAAACCCTTCGTTTGAAGACCGCGTCCGATACTGCGAATACTGGAGGTGTGCCCGGCCCATACTTGTCTTGCCTCCAATCAGTCATCCAACCCAGGATTTAGCAAGAAACTATCGAGCAGACCTGCAGCGGCTACACCTTCGACCGTACCACATCATATCGCTTCGATCACTGATGGCTTCAGCTTTGCATACATGAAGGAAGCTTTCGCGGCTTCGCTACTGACACTTGTTCAGGATGCGGCCGAGGATATCACGCCCGCGGAGGAGGAAGACGATCGCGAATGGGGCAGGTTCGGCAACGTGCTACAGAAACAAGTCGTGGCGCTTAGGGAGGATCTTGCCAGCTAAGGCGGTTAGAGGAAAAAGAGGGAATCTTACCATTTGACACCCCTGGAAGATGGCAACTTACCGAATCATGCCTCTATGAGGATACGAATATGTAAGGTGGGGTATGAAAGTGTAAGGATTCCATTGTTGGCGGTATGAATTTGCAATAGGACAACCATGAGATCCTCGCCAAGGAACGTCCAGTCGATGTCTCACATTATTAGCTGTAGGGGTGGATAGATGCAGAATGCTGCCATGATATGTTATGTACTAGCAAATATGAATCAGCCAGCGATGTATTGGTAGTGGGTAATGGAAATGGTGACAGTCAGCCCTCCTCGCAATCTTATGTTCTTGGCTGTAGATTGCTGCTGCGCCACTCCTGGTGCCGTGATTTTCCACGCCGAGCTCGCAGTGCTAAAAGTTTTATATTATTAATATTTGAAAACTTTATTTCAATAAAGTCAGATTTTTTTATAAAACGAAGAATAAAATATGAAAATAAGAATAAAAATAATAATAAATATTAATATTTATCAAAATTATATTAAAATTAAACGTCTTTTTTTATTATAAATTCGCATTTTTATATTTTTATATTAAAAACTTGAATTTTAAAAACTAACTTTTACGATAATTATCGTGAAATTAAAATAAAAAATAAAATTGCTTTTTATTTACGATAATAATATATTATTTATAATAAATAAAATCTTAAATTTTTTATATTAAATTAAATTACGATAAATTTTTTAAAAATAATTATAAATTGAAAAAATGAGTTATCGCAATAAAATAATTTTATAAACATTTTATATATATAATTTAAAAAATTTAATATTATTTTATTTATTTTTAAGATTATAATTTATTAAAAAGTAAAATATATAAAAAAAAAATCGATAATATATAAATGTTATAATTGAAAATTAATATTACGATTAATCGATAACTTAGTTTTACACTAGCGTATTAAATTATAAATTAACTTTTTACTTTTATATATACACATTTATATTTAAAATCTCATAATTAAGTTTTTATTTAAATTACGTTTAAATATTATTATTTCAATTTTACGTATAATTTTAATAATAAATTATATAATTTTATTTTAAAATAACGTTAAAAGTGTTTTTAATTTTATTTTATTAAAGTGATAAAATTTATAAAAGTAAAACTTATAATTAAAACGTAATTAAGAATTTTAATTCAATAAATTAAATAAATCGAAATCGCAATAAATTAATTTAAATTTAAATTAAATTGAAAATTAAATTAATGATATTTGATAATAAAAATAAATATTTAAAAATTATTCATATATATTATTATTGAAATATAAAAATCAAAATCAAAATAAAATTATTTTAATTTTATTTTCACTTTTAATTTTACTTTTATTTTACTTTTTATTTTAATATTATTTTAATTTATTATATAAAATAATATATATAATAATTTAACGAAATTTTATAAGTTTTTAACATTTTTTGATATTTATTTATATTTGAATTCGAATATATATATATTTAAATAATATTCTTTTATTAATAAAAATTCTTATTTTAAAAAAAGCTTATATCGAGTGAATATATTTAAATTAATTGATAATTGTAACGAGAAAGTGATAATCATAATAATCATAAAAAAGAGCGAGTTTTCTTAACTTCTTTTGAAAAAACAACATATACAATCTTAAATCTTCAATTCGTGTATTATATGAATTATTCGTCTAAATCGATCTATCATCGGATTTCTATTTATCCCCTCGCAAAACGTCATGGCTTTAGCACTCATCGCGTTACAGTGACCAATTCTGTCTGTCCGTTTTTCTCCCTCCACTCTTTGAAGAATTGCAAATCCTCCGAAATTGTAGAGATGAGCTCTCCCCGCATTTTGTGGAACCTCTCCTCCGGCAACTTGAGCATCTCCCCCAACGTCAGATTTCCCTTCTGCCACTCATTCACCATGACATTGAACCATCGCACAAAATCCTTGTGCGTTATCCTCAACACCCCGACAGCCGTTAGTTTCGAGCATGTCTCGTCCGAAAGCAGATATTTCTGTGTTTGGCCAAAAGCTTCGATCTTGCGGACGGCGAGAACGCGCGACTGTACGTATTGGTCCGAGGGGTAGACGGAGTCGTAGCAGCCGTGCTGGGCGCCAGCGATGTCCAAGACGTAGCGTTCTTCATTCTTGAGTGAGAGCGAGATGACTTCGTGCCGGATTATAACGGTGTCTGATGAGCCGTCTCCTCGAATCACTGTTACGTTTCGCGGGTGAGGTTTCGTTCGGATGGACTCTTCGAAGATCTCGGAACAGATTCCTATGAACGGGTCAGATGTGGTTGTGGCCAAGTTAGAAAAAGGGAGCGGACCATTAAGCATGACCTTCAACATTTCATGCATGTAGCCAACGGCATCGGCGCATGTCAGGACCGTCAACACGGCCTGCTTGTCTCGCTCGTCCGACAGGAGATGATGTGGGAATGGGAAGTAGGTATTGATCGTTTTGTCATACAGCATTTCGTGGATAACGAGATCCTTTCCATTCTTCTCGACACGTTCGATGAGAATATCGAATATCTCCTCTCGATACGCGTAGAATGCCATTTGCGCGGTTTAACCAGCCCGATATAGGATCTTTCGCGCTTGATGGGCTTTGCAAGCGATTTTGTGGGCGTTCCAGTGGGCTTTTTGGCATGTGGCGTCGCAGTAGGAGGTCTTGATGAGGTCGGTGCCATTTGGGTTGGGGGCAGAGTTGCAGCCGGCACAGACTTGTGGTGCCTTATCTTTGCTGCAAAAGGCACATGGCTTGCTGTCGGATGAAGACATCGTAATGAAAGTCGAGGTAATAGAACGGAGAGTGAAATATGGGTTGTGAGTTGTGGGTTGTGAGTTGTGAGTTGTGAGTTGTGAGTTGTGAGTTGTGAATTGTGAATTGAGAATGAGAGTGAGAGTCGGTATGAGATTGGATGAATCGTTAGATTGATTGTGAATTTGATCTAATTGAGCAGTAAGATTAGATCGGGTTTAAATTTGTCACATAATCGTGGAAGCTGAATCGTCAGCGAAAGAAGAACCTTCTTGAGCGGAATTGACAAGGTCATAAGATTGTTGACATTTTAAAGAAGGCCAAAAAGAATTAAAAGAGCGAATTTTCAATTCGAGACGTTCTCAAGTATGCAAGTCGACAATCAGAAGTGCTTCAACTTAAACCAGATTTTCAACAAAAAATAAGTAAATTATCTTCCGAAATCACTTCAATCAAATTTGCCTCTGAAGCAGGTCACGCAAAAGACAACAATTTAGCGAACCGAGAGCAAACAATAGCTATTACGTCCGCAAAGTCTGTCCTCGTCACCGGCGGCAACAGTGGCATCGGCTACGGGGCCGTCAAGGCTTTTCTGGAGTCTGGCAAGGCCTACCACGTTCTTCTCGGCAGTCATTTTCTGGGAAAGGCTAAGATTGCCATGGAGACCCTCCATGAGAGATGTCCAGGGTCAACCAATACCGTTAAGGCGGTCCATATTAATCTCGCCAGTGATAATCCGATCAAAAAGGGTTCCAAGCAAGTCAAGACCAGTCCAAGGCAAATGGACACCCTCATCAACAACGGTCAGTATGCACACCTTCCTCTAACCCATGACATTCCACGCGAATTGACATCTCCCAGGGGCCAACTCCGGCCCCGACTTCCTTGCCGGTAATTCCTCTTTCCGCGACTGCTTCAACAGTCTTACGACGTAAAAGCTGCGGGCGCGTAGGTCATGTGGACATTCATACCGCTTTTGCTCAAGTCGGCTGACCTTTGGCTGCTCTTCGTGGCTGTTCTCTCCCACATGACGGTGGCAGGCGTGGCGTACTTCCCACGCCGCCTCAGCCAGCTGGGTGGCCCAAGAAGTGGCCTTCGAGAGGATTGGGTACCGCTGCAGCAAGACGGCACTCAACATGATGCTGCTGGACTCGAACCACCAGTTGAAGGAGGATAGGGTCAAGGTCTGAGGTGTCGGTCGAAGTCGATTTCGCATCATCGAGTTCATTGACCCCAGCAACCATTTTGGATCTTTTCGTCATGGCGGTGGGAACATCAGGTTCGAGTTTTTGTGGGTGAGGTAGTCACTTCGGCTCCGACACGCAGATCTTGGACATTCAATCATGTTGTTTCAAGCTCGGTATGGACCTTGGACTCGCTGGCAAAGCACCTACATTCTTCGGCCAGAGTGCCTGAATAGCGAGGGAAGAAACCTGGTATTCTCGGGTACAAAGTAGCCTCGATGGAGTGGATGATTTCCGTAAGATGAGGTCTCCACATCAAGCACCTAGATGGCTCCATTCCACTATTCTCGTCCAGACTTTTATCACGATACGCTGGAGAAATTCTCTCTGGAATATGAGCATGATTGTTCTAAATGACGGTACTCAACAATATCAAGGACGTCTTTTCGGGCAGTACTACGCTCATGCCACCCACACCAGTCACTGCAAAGTCAATTTATTTATAGCAACACGATTTTCCTTGTGACCACACCCACAAGCACACGGTGACGCCAGGAAATTGGTTAGGTCATCGTGCACAGAATCACGTGAGTACCCCGCTATCAGCTACCCCCTCTTTCCACGCGTCATCTCCCCCCCCTGTTCCCAAGTACAATATACCTACTTACAATACATCCAAGTTCACATACACATATTTGACCCTATCAACAAGACATCTTGAGAAACACTTTACAGAGTCAGTTCTACCACCTACTACTTCTTCGAGGGGAAGTACTCTGCTTACTAGCATGTCAGCAATTATCAAAACACCTCGATTAAAATGGACAAAGTAGGCGGTAGGGCTTCCTCTTCATATTCGCTTCTGCTTGGACCACCCTGCTGACAGTCCTCGTAAGGCTTCCTTGGCGGTACAGCGGACACCGTGGGCAAAGGCGTAGGAGGTGTCACCAACACGGCCGGTAACGCTGGTAAGCGCTTCTGCATCTTGCCTCTGGGCTTTATTCTTCCAGGTTTGACTCTGGATGCTACGTCATTCTGTTTGCTCCTTTTTGGTATCGCGTCCTTGCAGACTTGCTCCGCTATCGTTCACTATCACAGCAATAGCTTGAAGCTCGCACTCAACATCTTCCTTTTACGTACACACAATCCCGTTTCTGACAACATACCTACAGTGGGCGGCCTCGGCAACGTCCTCGGCGACACCCTCAAGGGCACAACTGGTACTTTGGGTGACGCGACCAAGGGCGTCGGCAACGTCGCCAAAGATACGACCGGTGGCGTCGGAGATACCGCGCGCTCTGCCACCGGGGCGAAGCAGGATGCCCAGAACCCGTTGGGGTTGAGCGAGTAGGGAGATGGAGATGCATACTTGGAGGACACGAGAGGGATTGAAACGATGGTCGTGGGTGTGTGGGCGAGCAGGTACCTATTCTAAGCCGCATTCGTGTTAAAAACATACTCAGGGTTGTACGATTTCTGCTGCCCGAAGAAAGAGTGATTTGAAAAATGCCTAGCTATTGGAGTGGGAGCGAAAACCAGAGTGTATTCCGTTTTTAGCTTTTTATTGGCGTTCCCATCTCATGTAACGTTCCCCTGCCCCTCCTAACGGCGAACCAATCGATTTCTGAAGAGTACATGGAGGACTCCTAGAGGACAAAGAATCTTCAAGGGTGATGAAGCCCAGTGGTTTCTAGTTTCCAACCCTTGGAAGGAGTCGGGCAAAACTTCTCAGCCCTACTAAAGGATATGCTCATCCATACTCTCTGCAACACAGCGCGCCCTTTTGGCTGGAAAAGCTGCACGCTACGGATTCGACGCTCATACCGAACGGTCATCTTCAGGCTGCCCTTTTTACTCCATTCGTCTTACTTTAGCGCATACGGAGAATCCTGATGCTAATTTACAGCCTCGTCGGAGCTCCTCCGTGTTCGCCCCTTTCCCTTTCCCCATCCCTTTTCCTCTACCAACCCTCAATCTCTCCCCCGTCTCAAAAGCGCCCATCTTATGTCCCCCCAGTCCCCTCTCGCAAGCTCAACCTCCTCCGGTCCAGCTCCAGTGCCTCTTACAACACACACCTCCACGGCCCCTTCTTCTTCGACCAATCCAAATCGCTCTCACAGCAGCATCAATGACATGCTACAATCCCGACACCACGATAGCAACCGTTTACCCATCTCCCATACAACGCCACACCTTCAAACACCAGCAACGACGCCTCCGCCTGCTGTCTCGGCTACGGTAACGATTGCGGCCTACCGAACGGCTTGTGCGCGTTTGGTGGTATACTGAGCCATGGTCCCTGCGTGGGCGAGAATTGGGTCTCGAACGAAGCCACCAAAACGGAGTCACTAAAACGGAATGCAAAGGGCTACCAAGATGGGGCCACCAAAACGGGGTCACCAAATCGGAGTCACCAAATCGTAACCATCAAAACGGAACCACCAAAACGCAGCCACCAAGACTGGCTAGCGCGCGATGGTGCGAAGGTGGTACGTAGCTACCAACCACCTTATCCTACTCTGCAATACATCTGAGGGATAGCGCAGAACACCGCAACACACCCGACGAACACCTTCCCCTGCCATTAACAAACAATATAGCAGACCGAATGGCACCACGACGACTGCGCATCCAATTTCACGCTGGATATTTCTAACATCGCCGTCGTGATCCACAATGACTACTAAATAACTCAGTGCCCCAAACGCGATGGAGTTCGCAGATACAGATGCTAAATTCAGTGCTGTCATTATTCAGACAAACTCCCCTATCTTTCCGCGAGAAAAACAATAACAACAACAACGGTAGCTTCATCTATATCCTCTAACTTGATACGTTCAGATCTAGCGCCTACAGCTACACCAGCTACATCTTTCTCGCCCAAGCGCTAGCGCGAAAGCCCGTGGTGCTGTTGGTGTCGTATCCTACGCCTTGGCTGTTGGCGCTTTCTTTTACTTTGTCTTTTTCTATCGCCATAGTTGTAGTCTCTTCATGGAAGAAGCACGGACTCTGCGATTGAGGCTGGGGGGCGGGTTACCTGTAGTCATACGGCGTATATGACATCTCGAAACTTTCGGCTGACTGCTTCATGCAAGGGGTCGGCATACATCCTTAAAAACCTTTTCGAAGCAAGGGACGGGAGCTACCCACCATCTTTACAAACCCCTCTCTCTCTCCCTACACGAAAACCCAGCCATAGCTAGCCAACACACCCTCATGGATCCCCTCAGCGCGCTCCCCTTCGAACTCCGCAGCCGCATCTACTCCTACCACTTCGCCCCCGCCACCGCCCCCCTCTGCACGCCACAGATCGCTCCAATCCGACCTCCAGCACAGCACGCGGACACAAGATCTCGCGAGACAGCTGTCCCGAAAAGCCGCCAGGCTGGAAGACAGGACGCAGCACGGTAATTCCGCCATCGAGGGACTCCTCTGGGAGATCGAGTCTACGGTATCTGCGCTCAATAGAGCGAACGATGCCGATCGATCCGCCAATGCGGTGGCGGAATTAAGAGTCCCGGATATCGTCCGTGAGAGCGACGCGGTCGGGGAGCTGAAGCAGGCCGTGCAAGAAACGGGCATGATATTAAAGATCCGGCCCCCGAAAGCCTGCCGCCATTTCTTCACCCTCGCCCACCTCAACCGACGCCTCCGCGCCGATTTCCTCTCCTCCCACCTCTTCGGCCTCTACGCCCACATCGAGACCCTCAAACCCCTTCTCCGCTCCCCCACTCCCCTCTCCCCGGACCACATCACCCACCTCAAAGCCCACACCTACTCCATGCGCCCCGACCAAACGGCCCAGGACGTCGCCGTCGTCGCCGCGCTGCCACAGCTGCACACGCTCTATCTGTCGTGCATCATGGCGAATTCGGTGGCCGATAGCGAGAGCATGGGAGACAGGTTTTGGGAGGCGCATACGAGGGCGCTGGTGCGGTTGGTTGGTGAGGGAGAGGGGCATCAGGGGCGTTTTCAATCCGGGGGCGCATTGGAGGTGCTTTGAGAGGGCGTTTGGTGGCGAGGGGGGATGGAGGAGGCTGGGGTATGCGAATGGGGTGGATTGGGAGCGGATGTGAGTTGCTTTTGTTTTTTTTTCTTTGGGTTGTGGAGGCGTGGGGTTCTTGGTTGATGGGGTGGGAAGGGCGGGTTTCCTCGATGCGACGGAGCGGGTGGGGTCGAGGCTGTATGTTTTTGAACCGGGGACGGAGTCGGACTTGGTCTGAGAAGGGCGTGATTCATCGAGGAGACCCGTATGATGACGTTGATATGATGCGCGACGGCGATCAAGGGAAGTTGCACCGTCATGGTGTACGGCAGAGACGATTTCGTGATCGGCAAGCCCGTCGAACTGATGTTGGAGAGGGGAGGAGATGTGAGCTTGGTTCGTATTCGGTTCAGTGATAATATTTTTAAAAAACCCAAAAGGTAATGGTTTTTATGAGCTCGCAGGTTCTGCGATGTTTATCTGTGGCCAATTCTGGCCATTGCAAGAAATAAAAATGCTTCGAGACGTCTAACTGCTATCCGCTTTGCTGACAATCAATCACTCTGCCTTCCGTTAGTCCACTCTCGACCATGGGCACACCCCTCTCAACCGCCTTCCTTGATATTCAGTACCCCGAAGCCGCTGATGTTCCATACCCAAACCTCTTACTCACTCAGGCGTGACCCAGCGGCTGGAACAGCCACCCTGCATCTCCAGCAGCCGACGAGTCTTTGAGACGCAACTTCCACGTCACCTGCTCCTCCAAGCGCTGCATCGCGCCCTCAAACGTCTTGGAATTGGGCCCCTGGATCATTCTCCTATTCGGGTTTGACCCGCTAACCTGGAGGCAGACGCATGCGGTGTAAACGACATTATCGGGTAGACGCAAGTGTGGCAGATCGGGATATATTGCGGTCGACACGTAGAGGTCTCGGGCGTCCTTGTTGAGAAGTTTGGCGGCGTTTTCTGCAAATCGATAAGCGTGGACGTGGGGGAGACTGTGGGCTGGCGTTGGTCTCACTGATGGTGAGGGAGCAGGTATCTTCGGATAAATTCTTGGGACCGGCGGTCACTCCGCAGCAGATTTCAAAGTGCAGGCCGCGTTTGCATACGCAGGCACGAGTTGTGTTGGACTTTTGAGGTTGGTCCTCGGGCATGTTGATGGGGAGTGGGCGGCGTGATGAGGGGAGAATGTGGGACGGATCGATGGATCGATGGATGTTGGGCAATACTGATGAAATTGAGATGTTGGCTGTAGAATTGACTGAGAATGGGTGGAGGTGGGACAGGATGGCCAGAATGTAACGGCAGTGGAGGGAAGGTGCTGAGGACTTGTTCATCTTCATCCTTCCTTCCGCTTAAAGGACTCACGACTTGCTTGGGCATGTTCGTTATCATCATCATCACCAATTCTCATCATCTCATCACATGTACATATTCAGCTATGCCAGCTGTCAAGCTCTCAAGACGCGGGAAGAATCTACTTGAATTAGGGAAAGAAGGAGAGACGCAACTCAACTCAACTTGTGCCATTGGGAACAGCTGCACATAAGCAGTTGTAAGGCTGTAGTATATATACCACGAAGTAGGCTTCTGACTGAGGGACAGAACTTCCATGTTCCGGGTCTGGTGAATAGTGTCCATACAAAAGTGGGCAAGAGAATGGATAAATCTTAATTTCACTGACATGTCCCCTAGCTCAGCCCTATGAGATGGCTCCGGCACTGATGTCTCACTAATGGCAGATGGAGGACCTTGTAGGAGCCCTTCCTGCCGTCTCCCTTGAGAACACATGTCTCTCGCGAGACCTGCTCTCTACGCTCGTTCTGTTATCCTCGCGAGATCTGTATCCCATAGTCCAGCCTTCCTTCGCGGTGCAATACTCACTGCGGGGACGCTAGCTCCACGACTCCGCTTCGGAACATCAAACACACGCTCCTTGGCCAGTATGGCTCCCATAGAGCGCGTTACTGACGAGCTGGACGCCCCAGCGCTTGATGACCGATCCTACAGAGTCATCAGACTTCCGAACAAGCTCGAAGCCCTTCTCGTCCACGATCCCGATACTGACAAAGCGGGCGCTGCTGTCAATGTCAATGTCGGAAGCTTTAGCGATGCAGATGACATGCCAGGAATGGCCCACGCCGTGGAGCATCTCCTCTTCATGGGCACGAAAAAGGTAATCTCTACCGGCTAGGCTTTCACACTTGCTCATTGCCACCAGTATCCGAAAGAGAACGACTACAATGAATACCTCTCAGCCCATTCTGGATACTCCAATGCCTACACTGCAGCTACGGAGACAAACTACTACTTCGAAGTAGCCGCGTCTATAGAACCGGATTCGGGCAAGATCACTAACGGCGCCCCGACGTCCCCACTCTATGGAGCCCTTGATCGATTCGCCCAATTCTTCATATCACCCCTCTTCCTCTCCTCTACTCTCGACCGCGAACTCAAAGCAGTCGACTCGGAGAACAAGAAAAATTTACAAAGCGACAGCTGGCGCCTATCGCAGCTTAGCAAGTCCCTCTCAAGCAAGAAGCATCCATACCACCATTTCTCTACGGGCAATCTAGCCACGCTCAGAGATGAACCCAGGAAGAGAGGCGTGGATGTGCGGAAGGAATTCATACAATTCCATGACAACCACTACTCGGCGAACCGAATGAAGCTGGTGGTGCTGGGGAAGGAGTCTCTGGATGAACTGGAGACCTGGGTTGGTGAACTGTTCGCGGGTGTTCACAATAAGGATCTGCCACAAAAGCGATGGGATGGACTGCAGCCGTTGACAAAGGATGAATTGATGACCCAAATATTTGCCAAGCCCGTTATGGACCAGCGAACACTGGAAATCTGCTTTCCATACCAAGACGAGGAGACTTTGTACGAATCACAGCCAAGCCGCTACATTAGTCACCTAATTGGGCACGAAGGTCCGGGAAGTATTCTTGCATACACCAAGGCCAAGGGATGGGCCAACGGCCTTTCCGCAGGGCCATCGTCTGTGTGCCCTGGGTCTGCGCTTTTTCAAATCTCGATCAAGCTGACCGAAGAAGGTCTGAAAGTCTATCACGAAATTGTCCAAGTAGTGTTTCAGTACATATCTCTAATCAAGGAGAGTCCACCTCAGAAATGGATCGTAGACGAAGTCAAGGGCATGTCAGAGGTTGACTTCAAATTTCAGGAGAAGAGCTCTGCGAGCACTTTCGTCAGGACAACGTGTAGCACAATGCAGAAGCCTTTGCTGCCTCGGAAGTGGCTTCTCAGTGCCACAGACCTCATACGGAAGTTCGATGGGGACGCCATAAGCACAGCCCTAGGATATCTCAAAGCCGACAACTATAGACTCACCATTGTCAGCCAACAGTATCCTGGTGATTGGCCTACGAAGGAGAAGTGGTACGGAACAGAGTACAAAGTCGAGCAAATTAATCCCGGATTTGCCGCTGCGGTCAGAAAAGCTGAAGAGGTCACATCAAAAACCCGAATACCCGAGCTCCATCTTCCACACCAGAACGAGTTCATACCTTCAAAGCTATCAGTCGAGAAGAAAGAGATTGCAGAGATCATGAAGGCTCCGAAACTCATTCGCAACGATGAGCTTGTTCGCACCTGGTGGAAAAAGGATGATAAATTCTGGGTGCCAAGAGCAAACGTTTTTGTTACTCTGCGGAATCCACTAGCTGCAGCGCTTCCATCAACCTCTGTCAAGACGAGGATGTTCTGCCAACTTGTCAAAGATGCTCTTGGTGAGTACTCATACGACGCAGAGATAGCCGGTCTCGAGTATGAGCTCGGGGACTACTACGTTGGTATTGGAATCGACGTGAGCGGTTACAACGATAAGATTTCTGTGCTGTTGAAAAAAGTCCTTGTGACCATGCGTGACTTGGAAGTGAAGCCGGATAGATTCACGATTGTGAAGGAGCGAATACTAAGGGGCTATCGTAACATGGATTTCCAGCAACCGTATCACCAAGTCGGCGAATTCACTACATGGCTTGGCTCCGATAAAGCATGGATCAATGAACAATACCTAGCTGAGGTCGCCCACCTTACCCCTGACGACATCTCAAGTTTTTATCCCCAACTTCTTCGCCAAGTGCATCTTGAGGTACTTTGTCATGGAAACATCTACAAGGAAGATGCTCTTCGTATAACAGACCTCGTCGAATCCACGCTCAAACCACGAGCATTACCCGTAACGCAATGGCAAATGGCCAGGAATTTAATACTTTCGCCAGGTAGTGACTATACGTTTCAGCGAAAGCTAGGCGATCCCGCGAATGTCAACCATTGTATTGAGTACTACGTTTTTGTTGGAGACGTGGTTGACAGGGTCTTGAGGGCGAAGCTCCTACTCCTAGGGCAGATGACCGAAGAGGCAGGCTTTGATCAATTGCGAACGAAGGAACAGCTTGGCTACATTGTTTTTACGGGTGTTAAAATGCAAGCAACGACCATGGGCTACAGAGTGATTATTCAGTCCGAGAGACCTACAGAATATCTTGAGGAACGGATCAATGCATTTTTGGCACATTTTGGAAAGTCGTTGCAGGCAATGTCGGCGGAAGACTTTGAGAGTCATAAGAGCAGTCTTATCGCGAAGCGGCTGGAGAAGATTAAGAACCTTGATCAGGAAAGCTCTCGGTTTTGGAGCCATATCAGCAACGAATATCTTGACTTCTTATCAAGGGAACACGACGTCTCGCACCTCAAGCCATTGACCAAGTCTGACCTCATTGAATTTTTCGACCATTACATCAACCCTACCTCCGCATCTCGTGCCAAGCTCTCAGTACACATGATTGCGCAATCGTCGCCTAAAGAAGTCGCGGGCAACATACCTCTAGCGGAACAAAAGGAGAAGGTTGTGAGTACGCTTGGAAAATACTTGACCGCCATGGGAATTGATGCCGACCAAGAAAAGCTCACCAAACGGTTTGATGGCGTGGATGTTACAGGTGGGGATCAAGCCGGCATCATCGATGCTGTTGCCAGATACCTCGATGAAGACGTAGAATTGGCCGAAGAAGATGCTAACGAGGTCTTGGCGCAAGGGCAGCAGCTGCTGGGGACTGTCTTGCCCAGTTTAGGCATTGAAGTCAAACAAACCGTCGATGGCGTGAATGGAGTGGAGGAGCTACCAGAAGCACCACCTGTCAAAAAGACTACCTTCATCGAGAACGTACGCGAGTTCAAAGCTGGGCTGCAGCTGACGGCAGGGCGCAAACCCGTGACGGATTTGAGTGAGTTCTTGGATACGGAGCCCAAGCTGTAAAGGCCAAAGCTTTGAGAGTCCAGGGCGACATGTGTTGGACCTAGGGGTGCCTCAATTGGGGATGAATAGTCGCACCCATACCATCTTGCGGAAAGAGCGTTGTTCGAAATATACAGCATCAGATAGACACGGCTCTCCCATAAAATTGGTTTGTGCAGGTCGCTTGCCGAAACCTTTGGGTGCATCGGTGCCGAATGGTTTACCAAATTTAGCGCTGTCGCAAGATACTATGCATTTTCTTCAGTTAGATTCTGTGGCAAAAATTTTGTACTCTTCGACGATACCTACATTAGGTCGTTCATTTTCTTCAGTTAGACTTTGTGGCAACAATTTTGTACTCCTCGACGATACCTACATTAGGTCGTTCAATAAAACCCCTAAACTAGTCGTGGTTAGCTCCAAAATTTCGTCTTCCAACGACACACCTCCCTTGTAGTCCCCTCACACACACACACACACACACAACTGACTACTCACAAACAAGACTTGCACTCGTCCCAGCTGTAGAGTCGCCGCGTACGTATTCGCAATTTTTTTTAACTCAATGGGTCAGCATGGAAGCTCCATTTGCAATCTATCAAAATTTGGCCCCCAAAACATCCCAGTCACTTCGTATTTCGAAACACCTAATCTCGATACTATATATATTACTTGTCCCAGAGACATTCTAAACAATTAATTCATTCATTTTGAATATTTCAACAGATTATGCGATCGGTATTGACGTTATCTTTACATTGTTATCTTACGTTGTTATAATAATATCATATACGCATGTGTACTACTTGCAATTTCGAGTATTATCGAATCAAAATCTTTATTCTTATATCAAAACCACGCAAAATGTCGACCCAACGCATTCTATTGAATTTATCATTCAAGTCATTTATACGTCAACTCAATAAACACAATTACGTCGAATAACTTATCGATATACGTGCCCTATTACGTAAACAAAAGCTATAAAAATATATTTAAAAGAGACTTTCTGAGTCATTTACCTCAACAGTTCTGATCAAATAAAACGAAGTCTTTATAAATATAACCGACGTTATAACATTTATTATCAATAATTTCATCAAATAAAAACTTACGTCTGACGAGTTCAATTGTGTTTTAAAGATGATATTTCATTTTATAATCATTTTTCGATCTGTCGACGACGACGAGTTTATGCGCCTCATAAAAGAACTTTACATTCTCAAATACACGAATTTCGAAATCATATTCGATTATCTTACGCATATCAAAACATTTGAAAAACGAATTGTCATCACGAACGTGATTTTTATTTCTAATAAACAAACAATCTTCAATCTATTTATGACCCTCCCCGAACATCTTCAATTTTTGATTAAGATTTAAATTGTCACGCTTGATATGACGATTGCGAAAACGATAAATATGCTTCTAAAAGAGGAGAGAAAGAAAAAAAAACTTAATGCTACGAACGTGACAAAGAAACGTCTATAATCAGTGATTGTGTGTAAAAAGAATGATTATTTCTAGCCGATTTAACTACATATAATCTTGTCAAGAAGCTATAAACTTGATAAAATACTTGCTTAACAATCGCAATTGCTAAACGAGATAAGTACCTTAATAAAATAAGTGTTTGCTCATAACAAATGTTATCAACAGAAACAAAAGCATCATCTCGATGTAGCAATACATCGAGCTTAACAAGCAGACAACTCGATAAGCAAAATTCGTAAATAAACACATCTCACAATAAGATATTCCTTCGTAAAATAACAAGAAAAGAATTTCCTTTCGAAAAGAAAAACTTTCGTATCATAATCGTAAAATGACAAAAAGAGCAGCATTGTTATTAACGACGTTATATTCTTTCACTATTTTTTTAACATATCGTAAAAACTCTTATTTTAACTCTCATATATCTATTTTCGAATCATAATCTAATCATCATATCAAGTATTATATAAATCACCCACGTTTTCGCTTGATAATTCGTTTTCTTAATAATTTCTCGATTTTATACTCTTTCTCATCGTCAATTATCATAATAAAAATTAATAAACGACGTCGTCGATATAAATCTTTAATAGAATTGATAAATGATTTTAAATGCGCTATAAAAATCACATCATGAATTTTCATGTTAATAGACAATTTCAATCGATAAACAAGACCTTCAATTCGTTCGAAAATCTTGAATGATTCTATCAATTGTAATCCTATTTTCTTGAACGTAATAATAAAAACTTTATATTCTTTATAAAATCACAAATTGACGAGGTCTTTTACTTTAAAAAACATGAATTAATATCACGAATCATAAACGTTCTTCATTTTAAAGAAAACAAAGGTTATAACGTTTTTAACATCGATGTGAACCGATCGATACTCGTTCATAACGACGACATGAGATGCAATAAAACGTGCTTCGAGCGTTACGCTAAAAGATGTTTTCGTAGTAAAAGACGATTGAGAAGTTAATTCTCTATCAAAGGAAATTACTTTCATAAATGCGACAACTTGAAAAGATATTTTCATAAATGTAACAACTTGATGAGAAGGTGTTTTCATAAATGTAACAACTTGACGAAAAATTGACGACATAGTAGGAATAACCACTCTAAACGACAATATTCTACGTCAACTAGCTAAAACATCGTTTCTGTCTGCACTTTTAATAATAACAAAATAAATTACTATCGTAACAACCCTTATTTTCGTAATAATTAAATCGAGATCCTCAATTCGTAATAAATTTAATGCTTCACGAATGCGAAAACCGTACATAATTTGAATAGAAATTCGAGTTATAAAATTATACTTTATGAAATTATTCAATGCCGCCGACATCTTTAAAAGAATAATAAATCATAACTTTATATTGTTAAAAGCGACGATGTAATAATGAAGAACTATTTCGATCGTCTGATTTAATCGTTTTGAGATGTCGTCGATTTAAGAATATCATATCGTCAAATATAACAAATCGATCTTTATAAAAATGAAAATCTGCTTTCATAATTCAATCACAAATTTCTTATTTTTATCGGAAATCAACGTTCGTGATAAGCCTCAATTGATTTTTATTAAACGATTTAAAAATTTGATTGTTTATTTTTTAACATCTTATATGATTTTATCAAAAATGAGAATAATAATCTTAAAAAACTTATTGATCATTAATAAAATATAATCGCATTCATTTAACAACGATAACGACTTCGAAAATGTTAAAATAAAATTAATGATTAACGTGTGAAATGATTTAACAGGCGAGAAAATTGATTATAAAAAATCATACGACTTATAACGCGAAATTTGATTCAATTAACAATGAAGACAATGTCGAATAAATTCATAAAATTTCGTTATCATATTGAAAATGTAAAATTTTTCAATAAATCGTTTATGTGTACGAGTGTAATCAAGATATTTTATTTCATTATAAGTTAATTTGAAGACCTCGGTTTTCATAGCAATTAACACACAAAGTTATAAATCTCGTTCATTATCATCGAAGTAGAATAAATCATCGATTATCTTATATGATATGATTGCAGCATTTTCTTTCAAAGCTGTATTCTTTCATATAAAAATTAACACTCATACTTAATAAGGCTTTTAATAGTTATTTAAAAATCGTTATTGAAAGATAAGACTTATAATCACGAGAATAACAGAGAAATATTTGACTTGTTCGATAAATTCATTCATTTCGACGCGATATTCACGATTTATTAATTTTGATAACGCGTTAAAAATTATGTTCATCTTTTTTAATTTATAACGAATATTTAAACGAAAACGTTATAAATATTTCGAAATATGAATCAATCATAAATTGAGCTTCTTAATCGAAATGATATTAAAATTTATTTATTTAATAATCGTTATTACAATCGAGTGATTTATATAAATAATGATAATATATATTAATGCTTCGATTATATAACGAATCTTCTTAACGACTCATATTATATCAACGATTTTCAATTTCGTAAATCAATAATGAGTTTTAACATTCGTGAATAAACGATTAAGAAAGAGAATTAATTGTTGAGACTTTTATTTCGACGAATCCGTTACTTGATTCTCATCATCGAAAAAATGATAAACATACGCCTCATAACCGAATTCTTTATTATCATCAAAATTCACATAAAATTATCATTTATTATCAAAATAATAAAGAATCGTAAATGAGATAAATGCCTTTTATAATTAATGAAAAACGTTTAATTCTTTAAAAGTAGACACTATTAGATATGTGTTATCGATCGATTTTTTGCGTGCATTGCCTTATAAGCCTCGATTAAATTTATTCAAAAACGTCTTTCGTAACTATAAAGGCTTCGCTATGTCAACATAATATGTTATATATTATCTTAAATATTCGATGAAATCAAGATACTTTTCGAATTGAGCGAGCGTTTTTAAGAAGGAAAGATTCGTTATAACGATAAACTTTTCTTTTATCATTATTAATTTCAAAGCATCGACTTTTTAACCTAATAATTGTATAAAGATATAATTAAGAAAGGATTTTTATGACGATAAATGAATATTCATTTTTTTAAATGTTGAGAAAACGAATCGCAAATGTGTTAGATACTCTTTTAACGATATAAAAAAGATCACGATATTATTCATATACGCTCGACAAAAATAACGATACGGGCGTAATATTTTATTTATTATTTTTTATACATACGCAGAAGAATTATGATAATTCATAATTAACATTTTAAAAGATTTTTGATCACGATATAACGACACGATGAGACGATATCGATATGTTAAATTTATTTATCATTGATAAAAAAAATTAGTAGCGTCAATCATAAATATGAACTTAACATTTTTTATCGCAACAAGAATATTTATTTGCGAAGGCACAAAATAAGCGTTTAACATTATAATTCTATTTAATGCTCGAATATCTATTATCATACGACTTTTATAATTTTTTAAAGTTATTTTTCAAATCACAAAGCATAAAAAAGAAAAGAATGTTATCGTAATAATTCATTTCATCCGATCTTGATCATATAACTTATCGAATTTTTTATTTATAATATTTTTATTCTTTTAATCAAGCGAATAAATACGTGCTTAATTTAATTTATAAAATTCTCATTAATTATCAAGCAACGAAATATTCATTCACTCTGATATAAGCACGTTTTTAACATTTTTTATATCTTATCATAACGAAGAAAATTCGTTTATCATCGCAGAAATCGAGGATTTTGTTTCGAATGTATCATATAACGTTACTTTCATAGCATGCATTTCTTTTTCGATAACAGAAATCATAACGATAATAAATGTTATTATTACAATTATAAATTTATATAAACTCGATTTGATTCAATTAGACGAGCGCTTTAATATTTTCGTGATAAAATTATGCTTAAAGAAATTTATAACGTAACATTTCATTATTTCGTAATCGATAATTATTCTTAATTTAACTTTGCGTGATAAATTCATAATATGATTAATATCATTTCTAACGAAGATTTTTAATATGTTATGATTAACGATATAAACATAAATTAATAAAAAATCGAATTTCTGTGATTTGAAAAGAAAATCGCGATCATTTAACAATTTGAAAGATCAACTTTTAAGATCGATAACAAAAATTGCAACGTTAAAATGTGAAAAAATCGTTAACTTCTTTTAATTATTATTGAAAATCGTAATTCGAATTAAAGAACGTTGATTAGTAGAGATAAGAAGAATTTGAATATTTCTACATAATTCGATGATTATAACATTTTTTTCTATATCGAAAATCATATCTTTTAACTTTATGATGTTAATGTTGATAAATGTTTTAATAACAAAATTATCGACGATATAAAATTCTCTTTTTATTCTAATTATGTTATTTTTACCGAATAAATAAATTTATAATTTAACATATTCATTAACATTATGCATATTAACGTCAATATCTCTTACAATCATAAATGTTAATATCTTTTTAATAACGATATCTAAAAAGACTTCAAACAAAAACTTTTTATTAATAAGGTTTATAATATATTTCATATCGAAACAAAGCTCGTAACTTTATTCGATTAAAACGAATATCATCAAAACTATAACGAAACGATGTTCTCGAAAGACATATCTTTCTATCGTGACATTCATAACATTTAAATGCACGACTTTCGAAGCATAAACAATCGAGATAACTACAATTATAATAATAATCGTGATAATCATTGTGAATTTGCTAACAACTTCGAAATTCATAACAATAACATTTTTTGCCGCAGTTGAGAATCTAAATTTATTATATATGATGCGAAGGTGCTTATATAATTGATTATTGAATTCGAAATTAGCGTTATAAAATCGACAGCGATAAGATTGCATAAATTTTATAAGAAAATATACTTTCACGAAATCCGATTTCTATACTTCTTTATCGATATAAATGTGATCATAAAATTTCGTTTCTTGCTGAAAGGCATTTTTATAAAAGACATCTTTATAAACATTATACTCAATTTACTCATTTATCGATAATTCGTTTTCTTAAATTTCGACATCGTGTTAATAAGCTCTAATCAACGATCGTCGTTAAAATCCGTTATTATAAAATCTAAACGGATTTTTATTATCATCATAAGTGTTTGCGTTTTATTAATGAAATTAATTCTGTTTAAGAAATTCGTTTGCGTTTTCGCTAATGATTTATAAAGGTTGACGAGTCTCAGATAACGAACGTTATTGTTTTTAAATAATTTATAATTGTTATTACTGCTGTTGCTGCTATTATTGTTATTAATTGTTATTATTGTTTTAATAATTGATATCATCATAAAAAACGAAAAGTCAATAAGAATTCGAGTCATCAAAGTAAGACCTTGCGAACTCATCATAATTTTCGAATTCGTTGTTATCATAAAAACGTTGAAAATTAAAAATACGAAAAGAATTATTAATATATTGACCTTGTTATTTGCTTTTTTCTTAACGATTAAAAGAAGTAATTGTTAAAAACCTTGCTTCATAGCCTTTTTCGTAAATGTCAAATCAAATATTCTTTTGATGGCGTAGTTTCTCGAGCAAATTAAACACGGTCGATGCTTTTATAAACCTAAAAAGATCTCTCTTTAACTTATTATTCATGTGCTCATAAACGAGAAACACTTATATCGCATCGATGATAATAATATTAACATTTTTATTATTGAGAACGATGCTGAAAACGTAATTCATAAAATTCTTTTTGTTACGAGCATTTTTAATAATATAATGAACTGCTTCTAACAAAATGAATGATTTTTTTAACAAATCACAAAATCTCGCTTTTAATACATCACATCATTTTTTAACGCCGTCAAAATCGTTTTATAAATTTATCTTATTAATGTAAATGAATTGATTCGTGTATTAATCGTTAAAAGTTTTTAATAAACAAGACTCGACGTTTTAACGAAGCATTATTACGTTTATGATTATTGTCTTAACACATAATCGATTGATGAAATTAAAAACATTGTGATAAATATTGTGAATATCTTTAACTTTTATCGAAACAATTTGAGAATTTAAATCAAAATAATCGATGTCTCGTGCTCGAAATTGTGAAAATCTTGCTTTTATAATAGAACGAGATGTTTACAAAACGACTTAATTAATTATAGCGATGACTTGTGCTATGATAACAATCATTTCGTTTCGCTATGTTTTCGAAAAGTTAATAATCATAGCGAGAGAAGGCGTAGACGATTTGAATATGTTTCATATAATTTCAGCTGTGAAAATAGAAATTGTTTTTATAATAATTTCGAAATTACTTATATTCGACGTTATCGACTTAAAAGTAATAATTAACGAGATGTGTAAAATAACTTTTATAAAAGACGATTTTTCGAAAAGACGACATAATTGTATAATAATCGTTTGAAAAATACGAATTATTATTTTGAGTGAGACTCGATCGACAATTCAATCTTTTAATTAAATTTAATATAATTCGATAAGAGAATCAAGTGAGAAGAAACGAGAACGTGCCCTTTACTATTTTATTGAAAAAGATGATAACGTAACAAATTTAAAAGAATTTTTCGTAAGACGATTTATAATTAGTCGTGAGGTTTAATCGATGAGGTTATTTGATTGATGTTCAAAAATAAGGAAATCTCGTAATTGCCAGGTTTGAATAACGACGTCACGTAAAATTGACGAAATAATCAAATTATCAAGCTACTTAATAACGAAAGAAATTTCTTGAAAATTGAATTAATATCAATAAATTAATATTATCAAAGACGGCTAATATCATCGAATCGATATGTATCAAAGTTGATGTTAAGAGACTGATGCTTTGATAAGCAAACTCGATGTTGTTATCATTTGCTATAAACGTGACAAAGAAACGTCTATAGTCAATGATTGTGTGTAAAAAAGATGATTATTTCTAATCGATTTAATTATATATAATCTTGTCAAGAAGTTATAAGCTTGACAAGATACTTGCTTGACAATCGCAACTGCTAAGCGAGGTAAGTACCTTGGCAAGATAAGTGCTTGCCCATAACACTTAAAGATTTGAAGAAAAGAAGCGTAGTTGTTAATGCTGCATTGAGTGAAAATAAAAATGGAAATGAGAATGAGAATGGGACGATTAAAAGATTTATTTGTAAGACATGTGGTCGGTTATATAATGATATGTGCTACATCGAGCGTTTAAATTTGATTTTGAATTGATATTATGAAATGAAGGATACGAAGCGAAAGCGCGATCAAGATGATCAATCGAAGGCAATGATGTCGATTGCACGATGTTTTTAAGTCAGAAGATTTGTGATTGAAACATTAAACGGTGTGGGGCCAGACGGTTTGTGAACGAACATCAAACGATGTGGGGTCAGACGATTTGTGAATGAAACACCAGACGGTGTGGGGTCAGATGGCTTGTGAATGAAACATCAGACGATGTGGGGTCAGATGGTTTGTGAATAAAACATCAGACGGTGTGAGGCCAGAAGGCCTGTGTATAGTTATATGTTTTTTTGATGGATTGATATGCTTGGCTGCAGGGGCGTGTCAAAATTTGGCCCTTAAGACATCCCAGTCATTTCGTATTCCGAAACATCTAATTTCGGTACTGTATATACTACTTGTCCCAGAGACATTCTGGACAATTAATTCATCCATTCTGAATATTTCAACACAATCATTACCCATGTCCTGCCGCGGCGAAAAAAGAAAATCGTCTACGTCAGAGGTGGGGAAGGAAGGCGCTGGGTACTTAAACGTGTGAATTTGAATAAAGTAGGCTAAGTAAGTGTGAAGCATCTCATCTTGTTGCGAATTTTTTGGGATTTTGGTCTATTCGTTCAATACTAGATCTACCTATTCCAATCTCTCTCAAGCCGGGTCATTCATTTCTGTTCCTCTGCTTGCGGATTACCTCTCCCCTCCCAAAACAAAACCAGTGTCCTCATGTCCAACCCCAACCCCACTACAAGTGTCCCCATGTCCAGCCACAACCCCACCACAAGTGTCCCCATGTCCAACCCCAACCCCACCCTCCTCTTCGCCGGCCTCGGCGCCATGGGCTACGGCATGGCCGCCCACCTCCTCCGCGCCCGCTTCCCCGTCATCGGCTACGACGTCTACGAACCCTCGATGCTGAGACTCGTCTCCGAAGAAGGCGGCGGCGGCGGCGGTGGCTCCGCCAACACGCCGAGGGAGGCGGCAAGGGACGTCGAAGTCGTGCTCGTCATGGTCGCGAACCATATCCAAGCTACGCCTCTGCTGTTTGATGAACACACGGGCGCTGTGGGGGGGTTGAAAAGGGGAGCAACGGTTATTATTTGCTCGACTGTTGCGCCGGCTTATATAGTTGAGATTGAACGCCGTTTGCAGGAGGTGGGGAGGGCGGATGTTAAGCTCATCGACGCCCCTGTTTCTGGTGGAGCGGTTAGAGCGGCGAATGGTACGCTTTCGATTTTCTCTTCGGGCTGCGATGAGGCGCTTTTGGCACCGCCCGTCCAATCTATTCTTTCCTGCTTGAGCGATGAAGGGAAACTCTACCACGTCCCCGGTGGCCTCGGCGGCGGTAGCAAGGCCAAACTGATCCATCAGATCTTCGCGGGGGTGAATATCGCAATGGCGAGCGAGGCTATGGGACTGGCTGCTCGGGCGGGGTTGGATACGAGGGTCGCTTTTGAGGAATTGTTGGGAGGGGAGGGGTGGAGTTGGATGTTTGCGAATCGCGTCCCGCATATGCTGGATCCGGCAATGGGGAGGTATTCGGCGATTACCATTATCGCGAAGGATGTAGGTATCATTACGGGAACGGCGAGGGAGGAGGGGTTCCCGTTGCCGTTGCTGGCGGTGGCGGAGCAGTTGTATATGAGTGCTATCAGTGCGGGGTGGGGTGCCGAGGATGATTGCGTTCTGGTGCGGTTGTATCTTCCTGGATGTCCGGAGCTGGTGTTGGAACGGGCTGGTAATAAGAGCTCCGGTCCAGCGTCGATGATCTCGGTGGATGAGATCAAGGATCTAATGGTCGGCGTCCATCTCGTCGCTATGAGCGAAGCCATGGGTTTCTGTGAGAGATTGGGCATCGATGCGGACTTGATGTATAATATTGTCACCAATGCGGCGGGCGCGAGTAGGGTTTTTGAGAAGTATTTCCGCGGCATCAAGGAAGGGGGGTGGGGATTGAAGGGCGTGGAGGACATACGGGATCGGTTGGTGAGTCGTTGCTTTTGCTTTTGCTTTTGTTGTACTCTTTTGTGGGCATTTTTGCGGATTAAATGGCTCGGCCAGATGTGCTAATGACGATTCGGGGTGTGTGTGTGTAGAGCAAAGCGGTAGCCAAAGCGGGCGAGTTGAAATATCCGCTGTTCCTCTCGTCGGCGGCGCTGCAGGAGCTTTGCAGGCAGCTTGGGGTGATTTGAGTATGTACCTATATAAGCATATGATCAACGTGTGTGGAAAATCCCCTGATTGTCTATAAACATCGCGCATGTGCTGCGTTTGTGATTTGCTTATTGATTAGAGTACATGAATCTCTCCGCTACTGCTGCTGCTGCTGCTGCGGCAACCTCACCTCTCGGTATCATACGCGTCTTTTCACCCGCTTTCTTTCACCCATCGTTCTTGAGAAAGGCGAAGGTGATGAAGACCATTGGATTCCCATTCCTCTAGAAAGGTTCGCAATACCCCTCCCTCCCTATGTGGGCGCTACGAGCGCGGTGATGACAATTTGTCTACCGCTCGGTAGTTCAGCCGATGGTTCAAGGCACCGTCGTTTCATATCCAATAGATCTCTCTCTCTCTCTCTCTCTCTCTCTCTCTCTCTCTCTCTCTCTCTCTCTCTC
>WOGZ01000278.1:0-44055 GCA_009733775.1 Alectoria sarmentosa
ATTATTATTATTATTATTATTATTATTATTATTATTATTATTATTATTATTATACGACTTTTTAAATATTAATATAATTAAAGTATTAATTTCGTTTAAAATATATTTTATTAAATTAAATTTCGATAGTTTTATATTTTATTACTTTATTATATTAAATATTAACTTTTTTTATTAATAAACTTACTATAATATAATTAAATTTAAAAGTTATTAATATATAAAATTTTGTTATTTTTTAATTATTTTATTTTAATTTAATTAAATATCGAATTAGAAATTTAAATTCTTTAAATAATTTTTGATTTTAATTAAAAATAAGTTTTATAAATGAGATAAATATATATATATATTATATAAATGTATAAATTATATAAAAACATAAATAATTTATAATAGAAAAGTTTTTATAATATTAAAACGCTAAATTTAATAAAAACGTTAAATATATTAATAAAAAAAGTCGTAACATTTATAAGTTTCTTTATTTTCATTGTTTATAATACAAAAATATAAAAATATATTAATAAACGTTTTATAGTTTTTTAATTATATTTAAATAATATATTTATATAATTTTCTTTATAACTCGTTATTAAATATTTATATTTTATTTTAAATTTAATTAAATAAATAACGTTTCTTAATTACTTTAAATAAAATTATTAATTTCTCGTTTTACGAATTTTATATTTCAATTTAATAAAACTTAATAATATTTATAAATTAAGATTTGATTGTTAATCGTTTTATTAAATCGTATAAAAGTAACGTTAAAATTGTTTAACAATTCTCGATTATTAAATTAATCGAATTTATAGTTTATTACGAAAAAAAAATTATAAAATAGAATAAACGAAAGTCGATTAAATAATAATGATATTATTAATTTATGTTAATTTTATAATTATAATATTAAAGTATCATAAAATAATTAACTAAAAATAAAATTTAAATAATTTATTTATTTAAAACTTTAACTTTTATTTTAAATTTTTTTAAATTTGAAAATACTTTCAATTAAATTTAAAGTAATTAAAAACAAAAAAAACTTTTCTCGAATAAATATTATATATTTATAATTATGTTAATACTTCGTATAAACGATATAAGCGAGTTTTAAATATAAAAAAAAAACGTTTAAAGAATTTATCATATATTTTGTAAAAATTTGAAAGAAATTTATAATATAAATATGAATTTTTATAATTAAATTCGTAAAACAAGTCGTTAATATTACACGTACCTTTTTTGAAATGATTTTTTTGATGTTGTTTATGAATGTAATTATATTTATTCGATGTGTTTAATAAGTCACAATATTTCTTTTAACCGGATTCGTGATTATCAAAGCTCACTGTGTTGCGTTCAGATCTTTCTAGAGACTGGTGGCGAGACGTGCATTTCATACAGGTTCCTGTAAACTTTGATGGTGTGCGAAGGAAGCAAGGCTACGGCCCAAGGCTGGGAAAGGCTGCGATAGCCATCACATGGTGCCGTTATGAAGGCATCTAATAGGACTATGCATTCGCCTACCTAGCAGGGAAGGTCGCGATCCGATGCCTCCAAGCCTCTGTCTCAAGCAAGTGCTTGATATTCTTGTCTTCCGCTATGACGATGGTTACATTGCTACTGCAGGTTTCTGTGCCGTGACGCTCGGCTCGGTGTCGGACAAGCCGCTGATATTTTGTACTTTAGGCATCTCGACGCTCAGGTACACAGCTATCAAAAAGTGCAATCCGCCGCTATCGAAATACCAGTCCATGTTTGTATTTACGATAACAAAAAAAAACAAGAAACGCGTATGTTAAAAGTCGACTAATGCCGCAACATGACTTTCTTAAGCAAAAGTCTCAAAGGCAAATACAATCTTATCGATGGTGATGAGACGAATCGGAAAATTTCACTTATGGATATCCATGATCCGTATATTGTCTTGATAAGTCGTCGCAGAGCAGCTGTCTCTATTCTACTGGCTGCGCTGCTGGGTGCACTGGGGTTCTGGATCGGACAGTATGCTCTTCAGTCGGGTAGCCTTCATTACCAAAGCTGGTTGAAAAAACAGGCAATCACTTTTCAGTCTGAGGGATATCATTTTCGAACTTTTATGTACAATGGAACATTCGCGTCTGCACCCTCCGAAGAGACGGACATGGCCTGGGACTCTCTGTTTCCAGGTAAGCTATTGATGAGGTAGATTCAAACGGCGGTCCAGATGCTAAAGAATGTGCAGAAGGCATGGGCTTCATCGAAGACCCAGCAGGTGTTTTGGAAGGTGCTGGTATATCAGCATTTCATCAGCTTCATTGTCTCGTGAGTACGACCATCCCACCATGGCAACTCAGAAAACCTATGCGTCTGTCATGTTGACTTCTCCTATGGAACCTCCTGCGTCAGCTTCATTTTTCCGAAGACTCCAAGGGACGGACGCGAGCACTCGACGAAGCTTCGCAGCAGCATTCTCGTTATCATGCAAAGCACTGCCTGGATTATTTACGTCAAGCGCTCATTTGCGCGGCAGATAGTGCCATAGAGCCGGGGAATGCGACCACAAAGTATGTGACGGGTAGCGGGATTGTGCATGAATGCCGAGATTTTGATGGGCTTTATGCATGGACGGAAGAGCGGAAGTTGATCATGTGATCAATCCCCTAGAACATCTTACGCATAAAGCGTGACCGCTGTTTTTATTATGAAAGCTCAATTTTAGCAACATCCATCATCCCTAGCTACTCACGTACAATGGCCCCCTCCATAGACATTTCTCCCGCGGCCGAAGAGGACTTCCCCGTCCTAGCCCACATCGCTGCTGTAGCCATGGGTGTTAATCTCGTGCACCGGATCATCTACGAAGGAAACAACCCCTTTGACACCTCTCGCCAGGAGCGATCTGTGATGGCCGATCTGCGCCGCGCCGCTTCGAATCCAGAAGCCCATATTTACAAAGCGATGCTTCAGAGCTCGCGTGAGATTGTAGGCTACGCGATGTTGCGTTTTGAAGAAGATGGTCAAAACAGTGGTCTGCATGCTAGACCTTCGGCCACGAATTTTGCCCCAGGCACAAATGTGAAATTCTTGGAGAATATGATGAGCAAAGTCCGAGCGGTACATAGCAGGCATATGGCCGGTACTCGTCACATTTGTGAGTCTCTCAATTCCATATGCTGACCCTTCGAGCGTTTTGATCTCTCTAAACTAACGGTGCTTTTGACAGGGTGGACACATTTGATGGTTCTTCCTCAGGTCCAGAGGCAGGGCATTGGATCCGTTCTATTTCAGTACGTAGTAGAACATCTTGGCGCCGATATGGTACCTATATGGCTTGTGACACAAATGAGAGGACGTGCCATGTACCTGACACTTGGGTTTCAAGATATCGACGTAATAGATGTTGATTTGTGTGAGTACGCAGGGCCATGGCAGGGGTTCGGGATTCAACGAAACATATGTATGGTGAGGCCGCCAGGTGGAGTCGCCAACTGGGAATCTGCAGCTGAAATTACATGGGCATAAATCCTGATCATGATGAGGGCCGACTCCTCTCCAGGCTACTTCGCAAAGACGAGAGTGGACGGATGAGCGAAGAATTTTTTTTCATGGTAGGACGATGGATGAATAGTAAGGAACATTGGGTCAGTATCTATAGCAAAGTAGCTCGGTTCGGGTACTCATGATTTCGATGACGTGAACGTCCGCTGCTAGACCACCCATCGGAAGAACGTCCGAAGTCAACGCCAGATCTACAGAATCATGCGCAGTTTTACCAGAGTACTCTGTCTGTCTAACGACGGGTTGCGCTCTTTGCCATATCCACCACAATCGATCGAGTTGTGCATGATGGAGAAAAAATAAGGGATCTGGAAGCCCCTGAGTTAGTCTTCTGCAACACCAATCATAAGCCCAAGTGAAGGACACAAACCATTGGGAGCCGTAAAGAACTGAAAGTCCCCCCGGATGATTTTGGGTATTGCTAGATGCGGACCCTTCTCAAGACCCAAGTTGAAAGATTCATAGTCAGGAAGGCTCAACACTTTTTCCAAAGCTTCCGGCCTTAGATGCTGGCTTAGTCTTGCGAGCTTTTCGGGGCTTGGGAAGCCACGTGAAAGACAATGTGGCTTGTAGTCAGCGCCAATGTAGGACATTTCTAACCTACTGAATGGACCCTCAGTCAAACAGTAGCCGTCAAGAAACGGCTCCTTTTCACTGGCGTTCCCGTTGCCACCGAAGCCCTTCGTATCGTCTAATATAGGAGATTTGGTCACGTCTTCCCAATCAAGTGCCCAATTCCAGTACCTATATCGCAGTGAGTATAAGTCACACATTTGAGATTAATCCACTCACGTAGGGTAGCCTCCGTAACGGCATTGATCTTGTAGCGCCTTTTCGTAGACATGGATGTAGTAACGGTGCCAGGTAAGAAAGGCGGCGGCATTATGTGCTAATTGATGGCAAGAAAGTAAGTCAACAAGACATAGAATGTATGAGGGTTTACTTCAACCACGCACAATATCCCCCAATAAGAGCGTGCACCCATGAGAAATCATCCCACAGCGACTGGTTCATGCCTAATCGAGAGGGAGTCTCTTTCAAGCATAGAACAGCGGTCAAATAATCCTCTTTTTGCTCTTCGCTCAAGGTTCTCCATTCTTGACGATATGGAGGATTTGCACATGCAATGTTCGCTTTGGGATTATGGCGTACAATGACTGAGAAGGCCACCGCACAGGCAATACCAACGGTCAAACACAAAAGAGCAGCCCACAGGACCACAAGAATGTATTCGGACTTTTTCTGTGGTATCTCAAGCCCGTCCTTGTTTACATCGTCCTCGTCCTGGGGGTAGATTAGAGGGTCTGCTTCAGGAGACTCCTTTGATGGCACCATGATGGTTTTGTTAATCACAGACCACACCGTGGTATTCTGATGAATGAAACCCCCCCCCCCAGTTCTCGGTTTTCAACCTGACGGTAATTTTATCATTTTTAAAACGGGTAACAAATCTCTCTGAAACCTCCATGCAACCTAGTTTGCCGACTGTTGTTGCTTGCTTCAACGATGCCACCTTTCCGCATTGCGCTTCCACTAGCGTAGCAGCCAGCTGCCTTATCTTTCTTTTGTGTAAACTTGCGCGGGTGTTTGGGAGATGGCTCGGTGCGCACCCTCTCGTGCGTGCTCCGAGGGATTTGGCTGATGCGCGTGTGTGTAAGCCATTCGAGCATGCATAATCCAACAAACCGGACGAGAGTATTATGGGCGATTCCAGAATTGCCATTGTTTCTATGCCAGACCTCATGCAGCCGCTGACGATGCAGTGCGTTGAGGGACTTTCGACTGCCTTATCTCAACGAGACATTCGCTGATCACTTGCCATTTCGTATCCCACCAAAGCCGAGGTCTACACTTTGGCCCCCACTGGTAAAAAAGCCGCAGTCTCCACTTTGGTCTCAAGCAAGCATATTGTGTCCACCTCATGCACTGTGTCCAATTCAATTTTGTAATGAGCCACGCCGATCAACCACAAGATTTCCGAGCATCATTCAGCTTTCAATCCTTCCAATCGTCAGCTTCATATTGGGGGCAACACCCTTGTCTTCATGCAGCCATTGTCTATTCGTGGATGAGTCTATGCATCCTCTTGGTAGTCCGACGCGGGAGTGTCCATCAATCAGTATCGATTTGCGGACTTGTCCGTGGGAGTAGTCGCTTGATTTGGCGACGCGCAGTGATCATCTTTGAAAAAAGTTGGTCTTATCTTCACCTCAAGCCGTCAAAGGTCTCCGCTTCTCCGATCTCTGCTCCCCGCAGTGTTGGACACGGCTTCAGAATACACACCATTATTGCTATGCACTCATGTGGGGCAGTCGGTAAGCCCATCATCCGAGTGCGACAGTCCAGCCTCTTCACAGGGTTGCATTACTGTGATTTCATCGTGCATGTGGCACCGTGACAGAAAGCTTTGAGTGTGTTCTCAGGGTGGTCAAGATCATTGCCATTTGCCTTTACTAACCCACGAACGACTCACTCCAATATTATACCAACCTACTGCCTTCAGTGTGCTACTCAGCAACATTTCGACGTCTCAGAGCTGCAAGAAACGTTTGCAGTATTGTACTGGCGTTACCAGTGAAAAATCTCTCTTATCAAAGATATGCTGACAGGACATTCAAAGGCAATTATTGTGGTCAACAGTATTTTCCCTTTCCTTGCCACCGTCGCCGTCATCCTCCGACTCTACGCCAGAAGGCTGAAGGCTACAAGCCTCAAGTCTAGCGAATATGTTATCCTAGTGGCTTTAGTAGCACAACTCTTTCTGTCAAAGTGGTCTCTGCTGACACAGTATAGGCAATCACGATCGGACATTCTATGGTCTATATTTACTGTACACTTTGAACCCACTTTCGATAGTCTATGGAAGTTGACAAGGACTCAAGGTGCAACGAATGGGGGGATGGGACAACACGTACAAAACTTGAGCGATATCGAGCTCGTCGTCTTTGGAAAGGTACATATTCAATGCAGTATTTCACTTGATATGACAATGTATTACGCTAACATCCTCAGGTCACATTTTGGAACCAATTTCCTTACATATTTGCCGTGTCGAGCATAAAGATCTCAATCCTGCTACTCTATCAAAGCATATTCCCGACCAGAAGGTTCCGCATCATAACCAACATCATGGGCCTACTTGTACTGCTCTGGGCAATTGCCTTCTTTTTTGCCTCCATGTTCCAAGCCTGGCCGATCTCACTGAACTGGAATTCTGACGAGCCGGGGACTACCGTAAACGAATTCTCATTGTACACAGCCCTAGCATGCACTGAGCTTGTGCTTGACGTTGTTGTTCTTGCTTTGCCGTGGCCTGTGGTCTGGAGGTTACATATGGGCACCAATCAAAAATGGAGGGTCTCTGGCATATTCGCCCTTGGAGGATTGTGAGTGCGCATTTGCCAACAGTATCTCCAGATGGGCTGACTCGGGCTCCAAAAGCGTATGCGTTGCGAGCGCTTTTCGTATCTTCTACTTCCACACAACTCACACTTCGGCAAGCCAAGATTTTACATGTACGCCCTCTTGTCTTGATCTGCGCGTTCTTATTGGTGACACTGCTGATTTATCCTCGAAGATGCCACTTACAATATCTTCATTTGGACTATTATTGAACCATGTACGGGTGTTTTATGCGCCTGTCTACCAACACTAGGCCCACTTTTCCAAGGAAAATACTCCATGGAAAGTTTCATTGGGAGCATCAGGAGCTATTTGCGAATCGATTCGCAGAATCAGAATAGCAAGAACAGCGTCAACCATCGCCAGATTCCAGACGACGCTATAGTCTTGACAAGCATACACGCGAGGCATTTGGACGATGTAGAGAGTCATAGTTTCGCAGAAGAAGGCATCTACGTCCAGACGAAACTGAGCAGAGGTGAGACCGAGAGGCATACGTTGAAAGTTTAAGGCAGTGAGTCAATAATTGCGTTGGTCTTGAAGCTTAGGGAGACGAATGAAATAGTCGATAAAAATCTCATTCGTTGCCTGGGCACATCGCCATCCTTGTTCTAAAGGGCGATGGCATTTGAAGGCCATCGCATGTTCGGGGTAAGTTTCAGGGGCTGAGTAGTCCTTTTGCGGGAGGTGCTGTTCGGCGACGTGGCAGCGGAGGTTGTTGATTTCCCGCCAAAATCCCAAATCACACTGATAAAAGCAGTCCGGAGGCTTTCTGCGCCATGTTTGGGATTACTGCAACACCAGGCTACGAATACTTGAAAGAACTTGAAAACCTACTGGATGTGCAAGAAAGATGGATTGAATCTATGGTAGCCAGCGTATTTAGGGTATGGGAAGCCTTATATTTAATCAAGCCACTCAGGTTTTCAGGCTCATTGCGTCTGATATATGCAATAAGGAATAACCTTGAGTGATATTCCCGATGAATAATTTCTTCTCTTTGGGGTCTATACATCATGACACATTTATTACCAATTGATGACAGAACCCTCAACATACATGCTGCGCACTTTCAGACCTTCACCGAATACCCAATTGTCAATGACTTTGAAGTTTCCCGAAGCGTTGTAATTCCTCTTGCCCAGGCCCGGTGGCCCAACTAAAGTGTCCGCGTTTGCTCTACTACAGTTTCCGTCAGGGCGCATTCTCCAGGCCGTATTAGAGGCATTGAGGAGTCACGACTGGCGCTCGGTCTCGGGGATGCCATCTTCGGGCACCCAAGGCCTACATATGATATCCATAAACCCGTGGCTTTTGGTCGTGGACCGAAGGGCTTCCTTGCATACATCGACTAATGGCTTTTTAGTCATTCGTGACCCTATGTTCTTTTACCGCCTGCTTGAATTTGCGGATTGCGAGCTTCTTAAGTTTCTGCTCATGCAAGGACTGGTCCGAGGGCTCCGTCGGGACCTGAGACTGTGTCTCGACGAGACTCTCTTTGTTGCTCGTCGCTGCGAATGTGCGCATGCCCTTCGCTCAATTGAGTACAGCGAAGATGATATCATGAGGGCGGGAGGCCTGGAATGCGGATAGGTCTGAGATCAAAGCTTCTAATGAAAGGAGCCGTTCCAGAACCTGACCGTGTATGGACTTGCGGAAAAGATTACTGGTGGCATCCACACGGCGAATCGCCCCCAAAAACTTGATTTCGCCGAGGAAATTCGGTATATGTGTGTGCCAGACAGGCTAGCGGCGGCTAAGGTCGGTCAAGTGAAATAGGCCTTGACAATCCGTAACAATCATCGCTTAATGTTTTTCTTTGTCAATATCTTTACAGCCGTCTATCGGATTTTATTGACTTTTACGTCTTTGAAATTATACGAATCTATTCCTTAATTGACTTATATGAATAACTTTTTATATTTAAAAAATATTTATTATTTAAATAAATAGTAAAATTGCGTAAAAAAGAAAAGTTTTTATAAAAACTTAAATCACGTAATATAGCTTTTAATAAATAAATTATAATTAATTATATCGAATGTTTTAGCGTTTTCATTTTAATAAATTGTACGAAAATTATTATCGAAAGTTTTAAATATACGTTAAAATTTTTAACATTTTTAACATTTTTTAAAATATATTAATATTTTATATAATAACGATATTGATATTATATATACGAAATATATATATATAAAATATATAATAACGATTTTATTATATATATAAATAATATATATTTACGATATTATTAAATATATAATAATAATAATAACGATATTAATATCGTATATATTTACGTTAATAAAAAAATGAATAAATAAGAAAAAATTATAAAGATTTTTAATATGTATTTAATATAATAAATAAACTTTTTTTTATTATTCTTTATTTTTTATTTTTTAATATGATTAATATTTAAAATATTAATTAGAATATCGAAATTTAATAATTAATATTTACTTTAATCGAAGCTAAAATTGCAATAAAAATTGTAAAAACAATTATTAAAATATTTCGTTATATAATTAAACGATTTTAAAATTAAATTTATATTATAAAATACGATTTTAATAACTTTAAAAAGTTAAAATTATTATACGTTATTAATATTTTTAAATTTGAAAAATTTATCGTGATTATATTTAATTTAAAAAAAGTTATTTTAATCGTTATACGAAAAAATCGTTAAAATTATAAAAAAGAAAGTTATGTTAAATATTAAATACGAAATTTTATTAATATTAATTTTACGAATATTCGAATATAAAGATTTTTAATAATATAAAATTATTAATAAATTATTTTTTATAAAATGATAATAAAAGCTCGATATTAATTCGCTTTTTAATATAATAATTAAGTTATAATAAATTGAAAATGAATAATTTAAAGCGACGAAAAAAGTGTAATTTTAAATTCCCGACGAGAAAAAGTGCGTATTTAATAATAATTTAGCGATATTGTTACGCAATTTAAAATACGACGTTATTTTAAAAAAAAAATGAAATTTATTTTATTAAAAAAAAATTACGATATTGTTATAAAAAATAAAAATGAATATAAAATTAAAATAATATATATTTTTATTATAAATAAATATTAAAAAAGATAAATTCGATTTAGTTTTATATAATAAAGAAGCGAGAAAAGAAAAAAGATTATAATTTTTTTTTTAAATCGCTATATTCGCATAATTAATATAATTAAAAATGAAAATATAAATTAAATAATAATTTCATATTTTTGTTTTTCTTTTTTATAAAATAAGATATAATGAAAATTCGAAAATTTATAAACTTTTCAATAAACAAAATATTAAATCGTCGAAATTTTTATCGATCATAATATAAAAATTATTTTTATAAAAATTCATTTTAAACGTAATTAATAAACATATAAATAAAAAATATTAAATAAAGAAATATTTTAAAATAAGAATATTAAATAATAATAATTTTTAATAATTTTATTATAATAAACATTTAAGTTTATACGCGTTTTTTAAAAGTTCGAATAAATGAAATTAAATAAAAAACGCAAAATTCGATATTTTATTAAATTAAATATTAATTAAAATTTATTAATTTAATATAAATTTACGTTACGAAATTATTTGAAAATATTAAAAATAATAAATTTAATAAAGATTTAAAATAAACTTTTATATAAACTCTTTTTAATTAGTTTCTCTTTTTTATTTTTTTATTTTTATATAATTATTCTTATTTATAATTATATACTCGATTATTTAATAACGAAAACATTTATTTTAATAACGTAATTATTCGAGATTTTTTTTTAAATATATATTTATTTTCATTTATCTTATTTATTTTTATTAAATATAATAAATTTATATTATAATTATTATATTTTTAATAATAATTTATTTAAAATTTATCGTATTCGTATTATTAAATTATAAAATATAAATTAATATCGCATTATTAAAGTTTTTTAATATAATTTTCAAAATTTTTAAACTTTTAATTTATAATATATTATCGAAAATAACGTATAATAATATTTATTAAATGAAAAGTTTTTTACTATTCGAATAATTATAAAAATGCGATAATTTTAATTTTTATTTAAAGATTTATTAAATGTTAATTTTTTACTTTATATTAAAATTCGAATTAAAAAGTCTCGCATTAAATGTTTTATAATAATTAAATTTATTATATATATTATCTAAATTTTCAAATATTTTCTTAAAAATAACGTGAAAATTCGTGTTATTATTATTTGAATGTTATATTTTAATAATATTAAATGCAATTAGTTTATAATAATTTTATATATAATTTATACGAAATTGTTTTATAGAAAAAAGCATTGTGTTTACTTTTTATTTACTTTATAAATATATTTATCAAATGTTTTATTCGAAAAGTTTTTTATAAAACTTAAATACATTAAAGTAATATTTATTAAATTTTTGAAAAATAAACGCAAATCTCAAATTTTTTAAATATTTCAAATTTTATTTTATTGAATTTTTTAATTTATATTTATATTAAACGTTGAAAAAATAAGCGTAAGTTTTTATTTTAATAAATTTCTCAATTTTTTTTCATATATCGAAATAAAGGCTTTATTTTCTTTTTTGTAAATTTTTATTCTTTATTATTAAAATTATATTTTTATTCTTTATTATTAATTAATTAAAATCGATTCATTTAATCGAATAAATTTTTCGTTATAAAAATATATTAATTTCGTAATTAATAAAATCGATAAAATATATTTAATTAATGTGAATAAAATATTATTTATAAAAATTAATATAAAATAAAAATTCGTATAAATATATAAATAAATAATAAATTACGTTTAATTCGATCGAATCTCGCATAATATACATAAAAAAAATTATAACATTTATATCACGATAAAATTTAAAGAAAATGAATTTACTCGAAAACGTCGTTTATCGATAAGTTATAAAGTTAAGTTATATGTTAAAAAATGTATTTTTATTTAATTATTTAAATTTTTTAAAATAATAAAAATGTAATATTAAAATTATAATATTATATAAAAATCGAAGAAAGTAAATTTATTTTAATGATAATTAAGTACGAATAATATCGTTTTAAATATTATCGATTTTATTTTCTTTATTTACGAGTTTTTAAATCGATAAAAAGAAAATTACGAAATTGATTTTATAATACAAAAAGTGAAAAATATATAAATAAAAAGTTAAAAGATTATATATTTAATAACGATTTTATAATATAAAAAATATAAAAATATATAAATAAAATTAAGTAATTAAAAAAATTGCTAACGATTTATAAAGTATTAAATATAAAAAATATAAAAAATTATAAATTGCGATATTATATGATGAAAATATTAAGAAAATAAAATAGTGAAACTTAATATAAAAAAAAATTTAAAAATGCGCGTATATCGCATAATTTATTTCTCTAAATTTTTAATTAAAGAATAAATGAAATAAGAAATTATTATAAAAATATAACGATGTGAAAAAGAAAAAAATGTGATAAATTTTTTCTATTTTTTTTAAATATACGTTTCGATTAAACTTAACGCGATTTTATTTTATTATATAAACAATTTTATATCAAAAATTTCTTCTTTAATTATAATTTCATTTATATTAAAATATAAACATTTGATATTATTTTAACTTTATAATATAATAATAACTATTTTTTAAAAAATTTAATCGTTTTTAAGTCGTAATAAATTATATATATAAGTAATTAATTTATAAAATAATATTAAAATATTAATTTTTAATAAACGAAAATACGAAAATAATATTATATAAAACGTAATGTTATATTAATAATATAATAATTACGATATAATTTTTAAATTAAGCACGTTATTATGAATGTAAACTTTTAAAAAAAATTAAGAAAAATAAACATCGCTACGATATATTAAATTGTCTTATTTATAATAAACTTCTTTGATACGTTTTAAGTTTAACGATTATTAATAATTATTAACGATTATTAGCGATTGAAATTTTATTAAAAATAAATATAATTTAAATAACTTAAATAATTTAAGTAATTTAAAATTTAAAATATATTAATAATTTTTAAATTAATATAAAAAAAGATAATATTATAATAAAATTTAATAAAAATAAAATAATGATAATAATAAAATTTATCATATTAAAAAACTACGATAAATAAAAGTTATAAAAATATTATAATATAAAAAGAAATTAATTTTATAATTTTATTTTCTATTTATATTTTAATTTTTTAATGCGCGATTTAATTGAATTTAACGCGATTTAATATTTTATATATAAACGATTTTTATATTTTTTTTTATAATTATTATTTTATTTATATTATAATATAAATATTTAATATTAATATAATTTTTTAATATAATAATAATTATTTAATTTAAAATTTAATTATATTAAATTTAAATATATATTAAAAATTATAATTAATGCGTTATATAAAAACGTAAATTTATAATAATAATAAAATGAAAAAAATATATTATTTTAAATAAGTTTTTTAATACAATTTTTTTATTAAATATATTAATATAAAATAATTAATTTATTATAAAAATAATTATATACGAATAATATTTTTATAATATTTTATTGTTTACATTTTTTAAATCTTTATAATATCTTTTGAGTTTAATAATTATTAATAACTATTTATAATTTTATTAAATATTATAATTTTTTTTAATATATTTATATTATATTTAAATTTATATTAACAAATTTAATATATTCGATAAATTTTTAAATTTAAGTTATATTTACGCTAGTTTCGATTTAATTTAATACTTTAATAAATAAGCATCTTTTTCACGATATCGCTTTTTTATAATTTTTTCTATAAATAATATTTATTATTTTACGATAAACGAAATAATCGTAAAATTAAATTCGTATATTTAAATATTAAATTTTATAATCTCAATTTTATTATAAATATTAAAAATGAAAAAAAGATTTTCGATTTTTTTTATATTCGTTTCAACGTAATAATCGCTTTTTTAAATTATTTAAATATTTTAAAAATCTTTAATTTAAAACGATTAATTAATATAAAATTAAGATATCGAGTTTTTATTTAAAGTTATATCTTATTTTAAAATATAATTGCTTATATATATTACGTTATTATAAATTTAAACATTATTAATAAAACATTCTTAAACAAAAACAATAAAATTAAAACCGAAATTAAAATTAAAATTAAAATTAAAATTAAAATTAAAATTAAAATTAAAAATTCGTTAAAATAATTAATATATAATAATAACAATTTTTTCGATAAAAAAGAAAATAAAAATTAACTCAACAAGTTTAAATAAGATTTTTCATATTAAAAATATTAAATATCATTATTCAAAAACTTTAATTAGTCGAATTATGAAAAAGAATCGTTATTAAAAATGTTTTAAAATTAATTAATTACTTTAATAATAAAAATGCGTTATATTAAAACGTCAAGTTTTTAATTAAACAAAAATCGTAAAAATTAAAGTTGAGAAAAAATAAAAACTTATCAAATTTTTCAAAAAATTGAAAAGTTAAATATTTTTAATTAAATCGATATTAAGAAATTAAAAAAATGTTTACGTATAAAAAGAAAAGAATTAAAAAAAAAATACTCTTCGCTTTTATTACGTTTTTAATTTCTATTATTGTTATAAAAATATTATTATAATAAAAACGATGATTAAACTTTTATAAATAAATTTATATTAATAAAAGTGTTATTGAAGTTAATTATTTTTTTAACATTTTTATATTTTATTGAAGCGTAAAACGAATATTTAAGATAAAAATTTTTAAAAATAAAATATATTAATTATCACGATTCGAAAATACGTTTTTATAAAGTATTTTAAATTATGTTTATTTTAATTATTCAAATGTCATTTTTATTCGAATTAATCAAATCTTAATTTATAATAATTAAATTCGTTTTTATTTACATTATTAAATATCGCGTTAATCGCATTTAATTTAACGTTTAAATTATAAAAGATATTAAAGCGCAAAAGATTTTTATTCTTTTTTTTTAAAAAGTTTACTTTATATAATATATTTAATTTATAATTATAAAATATTATTATAAATATAAATATTATTTAAACTTTCGATCGTAACATTACAAATATTTATTTTTATTATCGTTATTTTCAATTAATAATATTTTTAATATTTTAATATTTTTATCTTTAATATTTTTAAAACATTATTAATAACAATAATTATATAAAAGAGATTTTATTATTTTAAAAATGTTTTTTTACGTTTTTAAAGTTATATTTTATAATAATATTAATTAATATTTTATTAAAATTAAACGTTTTATTTATATCGTAAAACGATTTAAAAAAAACTAAACGATTTTTTTTATCAAATTTAATAATAAAATTATTATTCACATTTTAATTTCATTTTATAAATATTTAAAATCAATTTTTAACGATTTCGATTAAAAGATAATTATTTAAAATTATATTTAAAAATTTAAATAAACAAATAATTTTTTTTATTATTATTTAATTAATTTCGATATATATATTTATAATATTAAAGTTACTAAAATCAATTAATGTTTCGTTTTAAAAAAAAGATTTAATAACGAGTTTCGATTTTTTTATAATTTTCATTAATATAAATTTTTTTTTTTTTTCGTAAAACTTAAACTTTTTTATCAACAAATAAATAATAAAGAATATTAAATAATTTTAACGTTTTTAAAACATCACGTTTTAATATTATTATTATTATTTCAACTTTTATTAACATTTTAATTAATTATAATATTAATAATATTAACATAAATATAAATTCTTTTATTATCGAATTAAATTTCTCGTTTTTTTAGTATTTGTAATTTTATTAATAAAGTAAAATAAAAACGTCGTCGCGATAATAACTTTTATTTTTATAACGAATATATAAATTATATTATCGTTAATTATCTTTTAAAAAAGATTATTAAAAAAATATCAAATTTTATTTCGTTTAATAAACGTCTTTCTCTTAATTTCACATATTTTAAATTCGAGAAATATATAATTTTTAAATATAATCGCGCTTAAAAACGTATAAAATAAAATTTAATAATATTAATATTATATTATATTGAAAAACTAAACTCTAATTTTAAAAATCATTTTATTTATTAATTTATTTTTAATTTAATTTACATTTTATATTTAATTAAAAGTTTATTTAACATTATTATTAATGTTAAAGCTTTTATTAATTATTTTTATACGCGAATTAACAAAATTCGTTTAATCTCATTTAAAATCTCTCGAGATTTTTTAAAAATTCGATAATTAATTTATTTAATTCAAATTTATAATTTGTTTCATAATTTTCTTTTTTTCAATATTAAAGTTTTTTTAAATTATTCGTAATAATTAAATTTTTTATTATTATTTCTTCGAATTGCGATATAATTATAAAATTATATTAAATAAAAAAATATTACGTTTCGATTGAATTTTTTCTCGAAAAAAATATATTAATTTATTAATCGAAAATCAAAAATAAATAATTAATTTTAATAATCTTTTTAAAAGAATTTTATCGAATTATTTTCAACATCATTTTTTTTCAACGTTTTATTTTTTAAAAAAAAAAATTTAAAAAAAATGAAATTACGACGTAAAGCAAAACAACGTTAAATTAAAGATTTTAAAAAATCAAAACGAGAATTATTAGAATTATCGTATAAAAATTCAAAAAATCTTTTTTTAATCGTATTTAACAACTATTAATTTTAAAAATTTTAAAAACTTATATAATTAACGTTACTTTCTTTATTTGATTTATTAAAAACTTTTAAATTTAATTTTTTATAATAAATATATAAAATATCAAAAGAATTTTAAATGAAAAAATTAATAAAAATTCTATATTATAATACTCTAAAAAATTACGATTTTTTTAATGTATTGTTTTATATAAAAATTAATAAACTTTCTTTTTATTATTTAAATAATTATGAAATTTTATTAATATTTAATAAAAAATCAAATCTTGATTTTATATATAACATATTTTAAAATAAATTTAAAATATTGAAAAATATTTCGACGATAGTTTTATTAAGAAGTTTATTTATTTAAACTTTTTTTTAATAACGTTATTCGTTTTTTTTATTCGAAAGTTTAATAAAGAATTTCGTTTTTATTTAAATTATCGCGTTTTTCACGTTATTATTATCAAAAATCGATATTTATTATCTTTAATTCAAAATTTTCGTTTCGCGCATTTATCGAAATAAAATTTATATAATTTTAAACATTATAATTGCGTTTAATAAATTATAAATAATCGAAAATAAAAAATAAAAAATAAAAAAATACTTTTCGCATTTAATACGATTTTTATCAATTTTCAATTATAAATTTCGAATTGTGTAACGCATTTTTCATTTTTTAAAAAGATATTAATAATATATTATATAAATATTTTAATAATTTTTTATATTTTTTATATTAATGATATTTTAATTTATAATAAAAATAAAAAAATAAAATCAAATATGTGCGCTTTATTTTAATACGTTTTCGAAAAATAAAATTTTAAATTAACGTGTAAAAATGCTTATTTAAAACGATTAAAATTAAATATTTCGATTTAATTATTATTATTAAAAATCTTTAAATAAATATAAAAAAAAAATTATCGTATTTAATTAATTTATATTTAAAATAATTAAAAACGATTAAAAAAAATTAAAATTTAGTAATTTTGATCGACGTTTTATTTAAAAGAAATTCAAATTAATAAAAAATTTAATTTATTTAATTAAAAAGATTTTTTTTTTAAATGAACTTGAAAATATTAAATCTTTTTTAATAATTTCAAAATCGTTTTTTTTCGACGTTTATTTTATTATATTTTAATTTAAAAAAATTAATCGTGATAAAAATTAATATATTAAATTATATAATCGTAAACATTATAATTTAATATAAAAAATTTCATTAACTATTTATTTTTCGATTAAAATGTTTTTTGCGAAATGTAATTATAAAATTTATAATATACTTTTTTTAATTATTATTCGCGTTTTCGAATTATAACGATTAAAATTAAATATATTAAATAGTTTATTACTATTTTCTTTTGTTACATAAATTATTAAAATTTTTAATTATCGCTAAACGCGTCAATTTAAATTTCTTTTTAAATTTAATTTCAAGATTTTTTATAAACTTAAAAATTTAAATTAACGCGTTAACGTTTTAATTTATAAATTCGACAAAAATTTTAAAAACAAAGAAAACTATTAACATTAATATTAATAATAACTTATAACAAAATTTGAAAGTTTAAGTATTTCTAATTTAGAATTTTGAAAGAAAATCTTTAAATTAAATTTATTTTTCTCGTTTTTATTAAAATTTTCAAAATAAATTAAATTATTTTAAAGAATATATTTAACGATTAAAAATTTAAATTTAAAAAGAAAATTAATTCAATTATAATTTAAAATTTACGCTCGAATAAGTTTATTAAAGCAACGAATAAATATTAAAGATTTTCGAAATTTTATAAATAAAAGCTCGTAAATTAAAAAGAATTTTTTTTATCGAATTTAAAAAAAAAAAAAAGGCATTTATTTTTAAAAATATAAACTTTTTATTTTCGATAATAATAATTCACGTTTTAATATATTTATTTTCATTTATATTTTTTTAATATAAAATATTTCGAAATTATAAAATAATATAAAATTGTTTATTGTATTTATTATTAATATAATTTCTCGAACGATGTTAAAACAATTATTCGAAATTATCATAATTGTTTAAAATTAAAGGTTTTTTAAATAAATATTATAAATTTTTTAAGCTTTTAAAAATATTCAATCGATGATAAATATATAATTCGATAAATATTATTATCGATTTAATTAAGAATTAATATTATTTCGAATGATAATATATTAGTATTTTTATAATAATAAATCGTTTATTTAAAATAATTAAATACATTTTTATAAATAAAATAAATGTCGTATTTATCGCTCGCATTTTTTATTTTTAAATTTAAAAAAGTTTTATTTTTTAATTTTCTATATTTTCGATCGCGAAATTTAATTTAAATCGAGTTTTTAATTTAAATTATATTAATTCGTTGATATTTAAACCCGATTTTTTATTATTTTTTATTTTTAAATTAATAATTAAACGAAATAAATTAATGTTATTTTAAAATAATATTTTTAAATTTACGTTACGTTTTTATAAAATAATTAAATTTAATAATCATTTTTTATAAAATTTATTACTATTAATTATATATTAAAAATAATTAAATTTAATTTCTTTTTATCAATTTCGAATAAAATTTACGATTAAATTTTTAAGTTTTCGAGATTTTATAATAATTCGATGACATTTATTAATAAATTTAATTAATCGTTAATTAATACTTTCGCGATTAAAATGTTTAAAATCAACGAAGTTTTTAAAAAATAAATGATTTTCGTTCAAGTTTTACACGTAGAATATATTACTTAATATTATTAAATCGAATTTAAATATAAGAAAAATAATGAAATTTAATTTAATATTAAGAATTTTATAATTATAAAAAATAATATTAAAAAGCTTTTTAACAAATTTAAAAAAAAATTTAAAATTATAAAAGTATTAAATTCTTATATTTATTATTTCGAATTTTTCATCGATTAAAATTATTATAATTTTTTTTATATTAATTTTTTGCGTCTCGTTATAAATGAATTTTTTTAAAATAAATATTCTTTTCACTTATATTTCTTTTTATATTGAGTATTGATTTATATAAAAATTATGAAATAAACGCATTTATGTATTTTCGAATCGTTTATAAATAATTTTGTTATAAAATTAAACGAATTAATAATAATTAATTATTTAAATTTGAATTTTTTAATTATATACGCATTATTATTTATATTTTAAACGCGTTTTATATAAAAAGTTTTATAATTAAAAATTATATATTAATATATATAATATAAAAATTATTTAAAAAAGTTTTAATAACGCGCAATTTGATATTAATAAAAATTTTAATATTAATTTAAAAAACAATGTATTCGTATTTTAAAAAAATCGAAAATTTTATAAATTAATTTCGAAAACATGTTTAAAATATTATTATTAAAAAATTTATTATATAAAGCGACTTTTATAAATTTTGCAATCGATTAAATATATTTTAAAAATTCTTTATTAATTATATAAGTTTTTTTATATATTTATTGATTATATTTTAATTATATTTTAGTATATATTTAATATATATAAAAAACAATTTTTAATATATTTTTCGAATTTTTACTTTTATTTATTTACATTTCGCATTAATTCGATTTAAGTTTTTATTTATTAAAATTTTAAAATTCGTAATAAATTGAAATCGAATTTTTTGTTTATTTTAATAAAAAGATGAAATTTTCATTTTTTTTATTCGATTTAAAATTTAATAAAAGTTCGAATTTTGAAAAAAAAATATTATAACGATTCGAAATCACGTTTCTATAAAAAATTTAAATTTTATTCATTTTAATTATTCGAATATTATTTTTATTCGAATTATATAAATTTTAATTTAAAACGATTAAATTCGTTTTATTTTAATTAATTAAATATTTCGTTAATCGTATTCGATTTAACGTTTAAAGTATAAAAAGTATTAAAGCGTAAAAAGTTCTCTTTTTTCTTTTTTCTTTTTTCTTTTTGCGTTCGTTATATATAATATATTTAATTTACAATTACGAAATATTATTTCAAATATTTTTATTACGTATTTTCGCGAATAACCTTTACGCGATTTATATCGCGTCGCGAATTAATTCGCGTTAATTTAAATGCGATTAATGTTTTCGCGAAAGTTATTTTTACGAAATTGATTTTTTGATTTTAATTTATTAAATTACGATGCGTGTTATTGTTATCGTTAATAATAACGTTCGCGACGTTTTGCGCGCGTAAAAAAATAAAACGATTTTAAATATTATATATAAGAGTTTTATTAATAAAAAGAATTGTCGTGCGTGTCGTCGCCGTTTCTTTTATTATTATTATTATTCTTTTTCATCTTTTAACGATTTTTAATAATCAAAATTTGCTTTTTAATATAAGATTATACGTAAATTAATGTTAAATAATATTAATTAAATTTTCGATTTTTACGATTATCGTTTTAATAATATTAAACGCTTTAACGTATAAAAATATATATATATAAATTTGCGATCTTTTTTTAATCATTTTTATTGAGTTTTTTAATTAAATATTCGCTTACGAGTTTTTTCTTTTTTTTTTTCTAAAATATTTATTTCGTTTTTTGATCTTTTACGATTATTACGTTTTTTATTTCGTTTTAAATGTTAATTTATATAATTTATATAACTTTTTTATTTACTCGAAAATTTAAAATGCGCTTTTAATACTTTTAAAATGTTTTATCAACTTTCACGAAGTTTCATAAAATAAAAAATCTTTTAAATTAATAAAACATTAATTTCGTTATCACGAATTCTTTTATTTAAACTTTTATCAACTTTTCTTTTTTTATCATTAATTAAAATTATTCGTTATTATTCGAGTATTAAAATTTTATAATAACGATATATAAAATATAAACTAAATATTTTTTATATATAATGAAAAGATTTGTTTCGTAATTATTACAAACGTGATAATGAAACGTTTATAATTATTAATTATATATAAAATAAATAATTGTTTTTAGCAGATTTAATTATATATAATTTTGTTAAAAAGTTATAAACTTGATAAAATATTTGCTTAACAATCGCAATTACTAAGCGAAATAAATATTTTAATAAAATAAATATTTGTTTATAATAAATATTATTAATAAAAATAAAAGCATCGTCTCGATATTTATAATAATATATTTAATTTAATAAATAAATAACTTTATAAGCAAATAATTCGATAAATAAATATCGTAAATAAATATTTTTTATAATAAGAATTTTTTATATTATAGCAAAGAAATTTCTTTTATAATTATAATCGTAAAATAATAAAAAGAGTAACATCGTTATTAACGTTATTATATTCTTTTATCGTTTTCTTAATATAACGTAAAAGCTTTCGCTTCAAATTTTTATATATTAACTTTCGAATTATAATTTAATTATCGTATTAAACATTTTATAAATCATTTACGTTTTTATTTAATAGTTCGTTTTGTTAATAATTTCTCGATTTTATACTCTTTTTTATCGTCGATTATCATAATAAAAATTAATAAGCGACGTCGTCGATATAAATTTTTAATAAAATCGATAATTGCTTTTAAATGCGTAAAATCACGTTATAAATTTTCATATTAATAAATAGTTTTAATTAATAAAAAAAATCTTCGATTCGTTCGAGAATTTTAAATAATTATATTAATTATAATTTTATTTAATAAACGTGATAATAGAAACTTTATATTTTTATGATATTACAAATTAATAAAGTTTTTTATTTTAAAAAATATAAATTAATGTTATAAGTTGTAAACGTTTTTTATTTTAAAGAAAGTAAAGATATAACGTCTTTAATATCGATATAAGTCGATTAATATTTATTTATTATAACGATATAAAATGCGATAAAACGTGCTTTAAACGTTTCGTTAAAAAATGTTTTCGTAATAAAAAACGATTGAGAAGTAAATTCTTTATTAAAGAAAATTACTTTCGTAAATGTGATATTTTAACGAAAAGTTGACGATATAATAGAAATGATTTCTCTTTTTAAGCGACGATATTTTACGTTAATTAATTAAAACATCGTTTTTGATTGCATTTTTGATAATAATAAAATAAATTGTTATCGTAATAACTTTTACTTTCGTAACAACTCTTGCTTTTAAAATAATTGAATTGAGATTATTAATTTATAACAAGTCAATTGTTTCACGAGTGCGAAAATCGTATATATTTTAAATAAACGTTCGAATTATAAAATTATACTTTATGAAATTATTTAATATCGTCGATATCTTTGAGAAAATAATAAAATATAATTTTATATCGTTAAAAATAGCGATATAATAGCGAAGAATTATCTCGATCGTTTAATTTAATTGTTTTAAAACGTCGTTAATTTAAAAATATTATATCGTCGAATATAATAAATCAATTTTTATGAAAATAAAAATCTATCTTTATAATTCAATCACAAATTTCTTATTTTTATCGAAAATTAGCGCTTATAATAAGTTTTAATACATTTTTATTAAACGATTTAAGAGTTTAATTATTTATTTTTTAGCATTTTTTATAATTTTGTCAGAAATAAAAGTAATAATTTTAAAAAATTTGTCGATTATTAATAAATTATAATCGCATTCGTTTAATAGCGATTGCGACTTCGAAAGTGTTAAAATAAAGTTAATAATTAACGCGAGATGCAAAAGATTATAAGTTTAATTTTCTCGCAGATCGTCATTTATATGCTCGTAAATAAAAAGCGTTTATATCGCATCAATAATAATAATATTAGCATTTTTATCGTTGAAAACGATATTGAAAACGTAATTCGTAAAAAAAAATTTATTACGAGCATTTTTAATAATCTAATAAATTGCTTTTAATAAAATAAGTAATTTTTTTAATAAATCACGAAATCTCGCTTTTAATGCATTACATTATTTTTTAACGTCGTTAAAATCGTTTTATAAACTTACTTTATTAATGTGAATAATTTAATTCGTATATTAATCATCGACAGCTTTTAATAAACAAAATTCGACGTTTTAACGAAATATTATTACGTTTATAATCGTTATTTTAACACGTAATCGATTAATGAAATTAAAAACATTATAATAAATATTATAAATATTTTTAACTTTTATTAAAGCAACTTAAAAATCTAAATTAAAATAATTAATATTTTATAATCGAAATTATAAAAGTTTTACTTTTATAATAAAATAAGCTTGCGAAGAAATTTAATTAATTATAATAATAATTTATATTATAATAACAATTATTTTATTTCGTTATATTTTTAAGAAATTTATAATTATAACGAAAAAAGACGTAAACGATTTAAATATATTTCGTATAATTTTAACAATAAAGATAAAAGTTGCTTTTATAATAATTTCGAAATTATTTAAACTTAACGTCGTTAATTTGAAAGTAATAATTAATGAAGTGTGTGAAATAACTTTTATAAAATATGATTTTTCGAAAAGACGACGTAATTATATAATAATTACTTAAAAGATATAAATTGTTATTTTAAATAATGCTCGATTAACAATTAAATTTTTTAATTAAATTTAATATAATTCGATAAGAAAAAAAAAAAAAAAAAAACGAGAACGTATTCTTTATTATATTATTATAATTAAGAGAAATAATAACGTAATAAATTTAAAAGAATTTTTCGTAAAACGATTTATAATTAATCGAAAGATTTAATTAATGAAGTTATTTAATTAATGTTCGAAAACAAGAAAATTTCATAATTATTAAACTTAAATAACGACGTTATATAAAATTAACGAAATAATTAAATTATCAAATTAATTAATAGCGAAAAAAACTTTTTAAGAAAATTTTTAAGATATAAAATTATAATATTATCGAAAAACGATTAATGTTATCGAATTAATACGTATTAAAGTTAATGTTAAAAAGTTAATGCTTTAATAAACAAAATCGATATTGTTATTATTTATTATAAACGTGATAATGAAACTTTTATAATCATTAATTGTGTGTAAAATAAATAATCGTTTTTAATAAATTTAATTATATATAATTTTATTAAAAAGTTATAAACTTAATAAAATACTTATTTAATAATCGTAATTATTAAGCGAGATAAAAATTTCGATAAAATAAATATTTACTTATAATAATAACTTTATATATTTATTTTTTTAACATTTTAAAAAATTGAAATTATTTATAATTAAATTTTTTTTTAATTATAAAATACGTATATTTAAATTTTAAAATAATATTTTATTTCATTTTTTAAAAATTATAATAGAATAATTATTATTATAAAATTTTATTTCTTATTTTAATATTCGTTTTTATAATTCTTTTAAATACGATTTTATATTTTATAATTATTTTACTCGTTTTATAATAAACGATATTGTTATAATTTTAACTTATTAATCTATTTTTTCAATTAGTCTCTTTTCAATACGCAGCTCGATTGAATTTAACGCGATTTAACATTTAACGTCGATAGCGTATTAACGTCGAGCTTTAACGTTTATATATTTTTTAACATTAATATACATTTATAATATAATATAATTAATATTTCATTTAAATTATATATAAATGCTACTTTAATTCAATATGCAATTTTTAACATAATATTAATTATTTTTTATAATAATAATAATTTATAAATTAATTATCGAGTCGAACGAATTTTTATATCGCGTTATCGCGTAAAAAAAATTCTTATATAAATATAATACTCGCATTATATAAAACGAAATATTAATTCAAATATTATTAAAAATCAAATACGCGACGCATTGCAGCTCGAAAAAAAAGAAAAAATATTTCAAAATTAAAATCGAATTTAATACGAACCTTTTATTCGATTTTAAAGAATAATTATTAAAAACGCATTTTAAAACATACAATTGTTATTATAACGCGCGTTGTTAAAGATAATTTTTTTTTTTTTTTTTTTTTTTTCACGATCACAATTAACACATTATACGCGTTGACAAGATTTAAAAAAAAAAAAATCACGATAAAAAAAGACGTTATTATCAAAAAAGATTTATAAGAAAAAACTGCGTCAACATTTCCTCGCTTCGCTCGATTTAAATTTATATTAAACATTATTATCGTTATTATATAACGATTAATTTAAATTGTTTAATTTAACGATAAAAAATTAGATTTCAATGATTTAAACGCAGAAGAAAATAATCGATATAAGAAATTACGTCGAATTAAAGATGAAAAACAAAACGAGTTAAAGTTTATAAAAAAAATAAGATATATTATCGAACTCGATGATTTACAAAATGAACTCTTTTTTACGAAAATAAAAAACGACGTCGAAAAAGAACACGAATCGATTTTTATAAAAATTTAAAACATATAAAAGTTTATTAAAAGTGTAATTTTTCATTTTGAAAAATGATATAATGCAATTAAAAGTCTTATTATTAATATAATTATTTATTAAAAAGAAAATTAAAAATTATATTAAGCGTTTATCAAAAGCAAAAAACGAATAATATTATTTATTTAACAATTGAAAAAAAAAAAACCTCTCTTTTTTAATTGCTCGAAATAATGAAAAACGATTATAAAACTTTAAAAATATTTATCGTGATCGAAACGAAAAGCTCAAAAAAGAAATACACAATTTCAATATAAAGAATAAAAAATTAAAATCTTAATTTCGCGTTATAGGCGGAATAAATTCTTTTTAACTTCGATTTTAATTTTAACGATTTAAATTATGAAAATTCTTTTCATCGTTTTTTTTTATAAAATTATTATATTATAACATTATTAAACGAAAGTTATTATAATCGATAATTCACTTTTATTATTAAAGAAATCTTTATTACGAACGATAAATCGAATAATAAATACGCGAACGTAAACAATTTCAACGACAATAACGATGATAAAAAATTATAAAGATTATAAAAAATATATTTTGAATTTAAATTCATGCAAAGCTTTAAACTTTTTAAAATAAAAATGTCGAAAATTTTTTATATTCGAAATTATTACAAAAATATAATTTATAATATGATTAAAAATAAAATAAATTTAAAAAACTCTTAATATTATTTATTTGCGAATAATATAATATAAAATTTTAAATAAATATTTAAAGGTTTCGATAAAGAAGAAAAAGTAAACGCTGAACTTTAAAATTCGAAATTTATTATAAAAATTAAAGACGTTAAAAAGACTTTTAAGGTTTTTTATATTCGATTTATTATTATTATTATATCGCTTAATATGTCTAAGCGAAAAAAAATCAATTATTTAAAAAAATTAATTGCAAATTATTTAAAATATCGTATTCTCGATTATTTAAGCTCGACATTATATTATAAACTTATTATTCAATTGCGATAAATCGATTTAAATGTAAGATTTATCGACGAACAATTATTTAAAAACATTTAAGACGTAAAAACGAGAGAAATTGAAAAAATTAAATTCTTTAATATTAAAATAAAACGTGACGAAAATAATAATAAACGAGAAAATTATTTTAATGATAATATTATTATCAAAAAAAAAATATTAATATTTTCAATATATCGCGAATAAACTCAAAAAAGAAAATCGATGTTTTAAATGTTTATAATCTAAACATTTATCAAACGAAATTAACGCTTTATATAAAAATAAATCATAATTAAATAAAAAATAAATTATTATTATATTAACAAAAATTAAATTAAAAATTAAAGCAAATGCGTCTTTAATTTATAAATAATAATAATCGAAAAATTAACTCTTTTTAACGAAATCGTCGTTAAAGAGACATTAAAACAAGTGCGCATGAAAATCAAAAAATTCGAAAAGTCAAATGTTAAATTAATTATCGTGATTTTATTTTTATACGACGTTGAATTACAAAAAAAAAAACAATTAAACTTTAAAATCAAAATTTTTAATGAACAAAAAATAACGAAAACCTAATATTTAATAAATATAAAAACATTAATAAAGAATTTCATAAATACGAAATTTGCGAAATATTATAAATTATTATTAATAACTTTAGCGAATTTTTTTAAATTGCGATTAATTAATGAAATTATAAAACAAAAAAAAAATTTATATGATTCGAATTATTTTTACCTTCGAAGAACATCTTAAAAAACTATTTTATTTGATCACATTTTTAATCAAATTTGATATTATATTTAATATATCATAATTGAAATTGCAAAATTTTTAAATATTTTTTAAAAAAAGATCGTGTATCTTCAATTTAAATCATTATATATCAAATTATTTATAACATCACAAATTAATTATGATATATAATAATAATGTTAAAAAGCATCGATCTTCGATAACATTTTAATCGAAAAACATCGCGAAGATCTTTATTTACGCCTTTATAAAAATAATAAAAAAAAGAGAAAATCAAATTATCGTTATATAATCGAAAGATTTCGAACGTCTCGAAAAAAAAATTATTAATAACAATTCTAAATTAACTATTAATATAATTATTATCAACTTCGAAAATTATAAAAAGTTTTTTCAAAAAATGAGAAAAGTGCTTATTTTCAAAGAGAAATTTAAATGAAATTTTTTTATAATATATTATTTATAAATCGATGTCTGAAATTCGATAAAGATGAATAAATTATTTTCGCAAAAATCAATTAATCACACTATCAAAATATTAAAAAAAACACTTTTTTCAATCAAAAAAATTTATAATATATCACGAGAATAAGCGGCGATAATTAAAAAATACGTGAACGAGATATTTAATAAAGAATATATTAAAATAAACACATTTTTTTATATAATATCGATATTCATTATTAAAAAATCAGACGAAAAATTTCATATTTATATCGATTATTAAATTCTTAATTCTTTAATTATTAAAAATTATAATGCGTTTTCGTTAATAAAAGAAATCTTAATTAAATTATACGCAATAAAGATTTTTAATAAATTCGACATTATTACGACTTTTAATAAAATTCGTATAAAAAAAAGAAATAAAAAAAAAATTATCTTTTTTACACGATATAATTTATTTGAATATATAATAATAATATTTAAACTTTATAACGCATTTAACACATTTTAAATCTTTATTAATAAAATTTTATAAAAATATTTAAACGACTTTTATTTAACATATTTAAATAATATTTTAATATATAATAATAATAATAAAAAAACACATTAAGCATATAAAAAAGATTTTTAAAAAATTTAAAAAAATAAACTTATATTTCGATATTAATAAATATTAATTTTATATTAAAAAAATGAAATATTTAAAATTAATTATTATTATAAAAGAATTAAAGATGAATTTAAAAAAAATAAAGATTATAAAAGAATTAAAGATGAATTTAAAAAAAAATAAAAATTATCGTCAATTAAAAAACGCTTAAATGCGTTAAAGATATATAAACTTTTTTGAAATTTATCAACTTTTATAAGAAATTCATACTTAAATATTTTAAAATAATCGCGTCTTTATCGAATTTAACGAAAAAAAATCAAAAATCCTTTATCTTTTTTTTTACAATACACAATTCTAAATAACGCGCATTTAATAATCTTAAAAAAACGTTTATTAGCGCATCAATTCTAACACATTTCGATTCTAATAAAAAATTCTAATTTAAAATTAATGCATTTAATTATATGATAATTATTATTTTTTCTTAAAAAGAGAAAAACGAAAAATTATATTCGATTACCTTTTTTTTAAAAAAAATGTTTTCTTAAAAATGCAATTACGAAATTTACGATAAAAAATTATTAATTATTATACGAATTTTTGAAAAATAACGTTTTAAATTAATTAACATTTCGATAAAGAATTTAATAAAGATTTTTATTAATTATAAAAATTTAAAATATTTTATAATTATTATTAAAAGTAAGTAATAAATTACTTGATTAAGATATTATATAAAATATGAAATTTATTAAATTTACACTCGACGACAGTCGAGTAAAGAAAGTGAAACGAATTTAATTATTTCAACATTTTTATTCGAATAATATTATATAATAAAATCACGAATTTTAACATTTGCGACGCTGAAAATTGAATAATAAAAATGAAAAATTATATTCCTCTTATAGTCGCATACATTAACACTTTTTATATTTTTCTCTTTTTTTTTTTTTAAACGTTGAACGTCGAGTAAATAAGATAATTATTAAATAATAATAATAAAATTATCGAGAACATAATGAAAATGTGCGAAAAACATAAATTTAAATTTTCACGAAAATTAAAATCAAGTAACGATAATAAAATGAATATTGAATAATTAAAGTAAATATTAAATAATAATAATGAAGTTATCGAGCGTATAATAAATATTAAATAATAATAATAAAATCTTCGAGCGTATAATAAAGATGTTTTAGCAAAATACGAATTTTTGTTAAAATATGAAATAAAACATTTAATTATATTGTTTTAAAAGTATTATAAAAGAAAAAGCGATTTATATATAAGCGCATTAATAGTGCGCACGTAACGTTAAAATTTAACGTTATATGATTTAAAATTTTAACAATTTCGACTCTTACGAAAATTAAAATCGAGTAGCGATAATAAGATAAGCGCTGAGTAGCGACAATAAATCGAGCGTAAAATAGCGACAGTGAGATGATTTTTAAATAACGATAATAAAATCATCGAGCGCGTAATAAATGTTTTTTGAAAAACACGAATTTCGATTCTCGCGAGAATTAAAATCGAATACCGATAATGAAATAAGCGTCGAATAAATAAAATAAATATCGAATAGCGATAGTAAAATGTGTATCGAATAAATAAAAAAATATCAAATAACGATAGTGAGATTAGTCGCGAATAACAAAGATAAAAATGTCGAAATTTGAAAATAATTATATTTTTTTGAATATATTCGTCACGATGTCTTATATAAAAAATTTCACTTTTTGCAAAAAAACGATTTTTTGAAAATTTTATTTTTAGATTATTAAATGCACATTAAAAATCGATTAATATATAATTAATAAATATATAAAAACGATTATATCGAAAAAAAAAATGTAAAAAACTTATAAATTACTTTTTATCGATATAAAAATTTAAATATCGAAGAATAAATATCGAAAATATCGATTTTAAAATATACATATTAAAAAATAAATATCGAGAATATCGATTTTGAAATATAAATATCGAAAAATAAATATCGAAGATATTAATTTTAAAATATAAATATCGAAAAATGAATATCGAAGATATTAACTTTAAAATATAAATATCGAAAAATAAATATCGAAAATATCGACTTTAAGATATAAACATTAAAAAATGAATATCGAAAATATTGATTTTAAGACATAAATATTAAAAAGAGAGCATAGAAAATTAATTATCGAAAATATTTTTTTGTGAATTTAAATATCGTAATGTGAGCATTAAAAGATGAGAATTGAAAATAATAATTTTAAAAATATAAACATCGAGAATTAAAAGCGTTATAAACGTTAAAAACGTCGAAAATATAAATATTAAAAACGTTAATTTTTAAGATGCGAGCGTCGAAAGTTTAAACGATATAAAAGTTATATACGTCGATATTATTGATATTTAAAACAACGATATTATAAATGTATTAATAATATAATATAAAATAATAATAAAAAATTAACGAAAAATTAATATAAAAATAAACATCGAAAATATAAATATGTTATAAAAAATTTAAATTAATTTTCATAAAGTGAAAATGCATAATAATTAATATATTAATTTTTATTATTTATATTCAAATGAATCGATAAACGCGATCATCAAATTAGATGTTTAAAATCTTTAATAATAATAAACGTTAAGTTTGTTTATTTCATAATTATATAATTATCTTCGTGAATTCAATTATCACGATAAAATTTTATCTTTAATTATAACTTAAATAATAATCGTAAATTTTTATTTCGATCGCAAATCGAATAATATTACAAACATTTATATTAAATTTTAAAAATTATAAATGTGAAAACACAAAAAGAAAGTTTAAATATAAGAAATCTTTTAAATAACGTTTTAAAGCATTTATTATGATTTTAAAAAGATAATTATTTTTTAAACTTTTTAAACGTAATTTGATATAAAACATTAAACGAGCTCTTAATTGAAATAATGTTAATTTGAATCGAATAAAAAATGATTATAAACCCTTTCGCTTCGATTGAATTGACTTAAGAAAATCTTTTCAAAAAAACAATTTAAATTCAATAACGATTAGGTTTTGAAAACGATAATCGTTTACAATTTTCGATAAATGAAATATCGATCGTTTTACGTTATTTTAACTTTTTTGAATTTTATTAAATTACGTTCGTGAGAGACGAATCTTAAATTTATAAATTAATTTATTTAAATTCTTAAATCGCTCATTTAATAAACATTATTAACAATTATATTTTTCGAATAAAAATCTTTAAATAAAGAAGTTTGAAGAAATAATAATCGAAAATAATTATGTTAAAATTTGGGATTTATTTTAATAAATTCTTAAAGTGCGATGAGCGAGATGTTTAATTTCATTAAAAATCTTTTTCTTTTATAATTGAACGATGTTTCAATCTTTCGAGATTGTTTAAAATAAATTTTTAAAAATTTTTATCGTTGAATTATTTAATATTATCATCATCGTTTAAAAAAAATTAAAATTAAAAAATCAATTAATAAAATCATGACGTGAATAATTTAATCTTTTATAAATAATAAATTAAAATTTGTTTTTAAATTTATTCGAGATCGAGCGCTTAATGAAACACGTCAAATTTAATCTTAAATAAAAAATTTATAAAATCATCGACGATTTATTTTTTAATGAAAACGTATTTCAAAATAATATTATTATTCACGATTTTTTCGCGTATAAAATAATATTAAATATTAATATATTTAAAGCGATTATAAAATTGAAATTTTTTAATTAAAATCACGATATTTTAATTATTATAAAAAATAACGATAATAAAAGCGAAAATGAAATTTTCGAATTTTAATTAAATTTACGTTACGAAAACGCGTTTTATTTAAATCGCATTATCATTATTAAAAACGTTAATTATCGATTTGAAAATTACGAAATTAAAATCGTTAAAAAGTTTTTCGAATCAAATCGCCTCTTTTATGATTTAAATTTGATTAATATATTCGACTTTATAAATAAATAATGTTATTATAAATTAACGCTTAAATAATTAATTTATGATTATATTATCAAGATTAAACATATAATTAAAAATAAATCGTTTAATGTCTTAATTATTAATTTAATCGACGTCGATATATTCGCGTAATAAAATGAATTTCTCTTTATAAACAAATGTAAAATATAACGTATTTCATAAATATTTAAAAATTCTTTTAATTATCTTTTAATAAAAATCGTTAAAATTAAAAACGTAATAAAAAATTATAAAAATAATGTAAACGATATTTAAGCGAATATTTAACATCGCGTATATTAAAGAATCGATAACGAATTAATATAAAAAGCGAAATTCTTTAATAGCTTTAAAATCTTTAATAACGAATTTTAAATGTGAAATTTTTATTAAAATATCGATAACCTTAATACGATCGCTTTATATATCATAATTTTTAAAAATCTTTTCGAGATAATTTTTTTGATTAAGCGTTATAATGCGATTTTAACGATCACGCATTATCTTTATATTTAAATAATAAATATATAATTTCAAATTTATTATTCGAAATTTAATATTAAAAGCGCTCTTAAATTCATTGATAATAAATTAATTAAATCTCACGATGAAAATGTCATCGACATAAATAATCACGATAATTTTCTTTTTATCATAAATAAAAACGTTAAAAATTTTCATCAAAAAACGATATTCGAACTTTTAAAAAAAAAAAAATATTATATTATATTAAATTCGAGACGATTGTTTTAATTCGTAAAGCGTTTTCTTGAAACGATAAATTTTGTTGATATCGTTTTTATATTTTTTAAATTGACGAACGTATACGATTTCTTCGACGTTATTATATAAAAATGCGATTTTAACGTTTATTTGATTTAATTTCAAATCGAAAACGATTATTATAATAAAAATAATCTTATAATTCATAAATTTAACGACGAAAACGAATTTTTTTTTAAAATCGATATTTTCGCGTTATATATAATTTTAAATTATTCATCGCGTTTTATATTAAATCATCTCGTTAATTAAATCACGCTTGAATTTATAAATTTATTTATTTTTTAAAACTTTGCGACTCGCTAAAAATTTGCAAAAATATTAAATTTTATTATCGATTAAAAAATGATATTCTTTATTTATATTCAATTATTAATTCATTTTCTATAAAACGTTCATTATTATCTTTTTATAAATATAAAATTTAAATAATTCGAAATTATTTATTTTAATTAATAACGCGATGAGATTAAATATTAAAATTTTTGAGAATATAATAACGACGAAAACGATTTCGATAGAGAAGATTTATTGCGCATTCGCAAAAATTGAATTTATAACGACAATAAAAAATTCTTTAATACGCGATTTCGACATTTAAAAAAGTTATTAAATCGAGATTATTTTTGAAATTGTGATAATAATATTGAAAATAATCGTCAACGAAGAAAAGTTTTTAAAAAATTTAAAAGAAATTTTTTTATTATTAATGTTATTATTAATATCGTTTGAAATTGTCGTTATAAATTCAATTCTCGTTATCGCATCGATTTCGATATGTGATATTAAAAATTAATTGATGATGAATGATTTTTCATTTAAGAATTGCGTTTTAAAATGATAATTAATTCATTTAATATTAAAATATCGTTGAATTTAATCGTTTTAAATGAGTATTTAATAAAAATTATCTTTATAATTTATTAAACGACTTTCTTTATAACGATTATCGAACTTTTTTTAATTAATATTAAAAATTCGACGTTTTTCGTAAAAATCTTTTTATTTAATACGTTTTAAATAAAATAAATCAAATTTACGATTAAGTTCGCTTTTATATAAAATCTTATTTATATTTATAATAAACGAACGATTGCGAAAATAATTAACGATTATAATGAATTTTAAAATTATAAATTTCGAAAACTCGTTATTTATTAATAAAACGTGAACTTTAATTATTAATATTTAATTTAAACGTTTAAAAACTTCATTTATTTAAAAAATTTCAAAAATAATAAATTCTCATTTTATTTCATAATCGTATTTAAAATTATTAAAGATTTGATTTTTAATCACGATGTTTTCATTATTATAAATGCGTTTAATAATAAAATCGTTATACTTTACATTAATTTTAAATAATTTAAAGACATTAAAAATTTCATTTTTATAAACATCGAAATAAATATAAGATTTTTTATTAACGTCTTTTATAAATTTAAATATTATTTAATAATTCGAACGAATATCGACGTTCGATATAAAATTAAAGATATCGAAATAAAATAATTCGTTAACATATTTATCGAGAATTAAATGCCCTTTATAAAATAACGAATAAAGATTTAATTTCACGTAAAATATATAAACGTTTTCGAACGTCGAGAATTTAAATAAATTCATTTTAATGAACATATTCTCGAAACGAGCGACATTTTATTTTTTAAAATGTTTTATATAAATATATTATAAATCGAAAATTTCGATATTAATAATTATTAAAATAAAAATTAAATGATTTTCATTATCGAATATATAAAAATTATCGCGTTAAATAATTTATATCTTATTACGTTCAACTTTAATTTCGTTAAACGAAAATTTTATAAAATAATTATTTTTGAATAAAATTTTCATAAAAATGAAATTAAAGTTATTATTAAATATATATAAAACATTTTTAAAATTCAATGTCACGACTTAATTATTAATTTCTTTAACTTCGATGCGAATAATGTTTATAATTACGATTAATAATATTTTATTATATTTTTTAACGATGTGAAACGTTTTGAAGATTATTAATAAAGAAATTTATTTCGATTATAAATAATATATTTAATAACATAAAAGTTAAAATAATTTAAATTTAAAATATTCAAATTCACCTTCGCGCAATTATTATAAATTTTCGATATATTAAAATTTTTGAGCTTCGATTTAAATTTGAAATTATTAAATTTAAATTTTTTATTATTTTCGTTATTATTATTATCGCTTTTTCGTTTATTTTTTCGTTTATTATTATTATTATTAAAAAAATTGTTAATCGACGAATTAATTTTATTATTATCGATTTTGTAATCGTTAAAATTATAATAATGTATATCGCATTTCTTACACAATTTGACGATTTTGATAATATCGATATAATAATTTAATTAATACTTATTTTAATTTACAATTTAAAAAAAAATTAAAAAAAAAACGAATAATGAAAATATATATAATTTAAACGTATTCAAAATAATAAATGTTTTGAAATCGTTATATAATTTCGTTTAAAATATATTTATATAATTCGTTTTTATTAAATAAAATATTATTTTAAAAATATTATTCAATATAATCGTTATAAAAAAATCTTAAATTGAAATAAAATCATTAAATAAATAAGTTTTCGTTTAATTTAAATTATATGAAAAAGTTTTAAAGCTTCATTAACGATTTTCGAAATTTATTAATATATTTATTAAAATTATCGTTATATTAATTCAACGTTAAATTATTAAAACGTTGAAACGCGCGAATTAAATATTTAAAATTTCGAAGAAAATAATTTTTTTTCAACTTAATTCACGCGTTATGAGCGTTAATTATATGTTCGATATCAACATAATTATTATTAATTACGCAAAAACGCAAAACGATATAAATGAGATTATGCGTTAATTTTCACGTTTTAAATTCAACGATATCGTTGTTATTATCATCGTTATTATTATTAAATAATGAAATTTAAAATCGATATTTATTTTTCGATTCAATTTATTTTCACAAATTAAAGATTTTAAAAACGTTTTTTACGATTCGTTTTCAAATTATATAATTTATTAAATCGATTAATTTAATTACTATTTTCAAAACATTAATAAATTTTAATATTAAAGATTCGAATATAATAATAATAATAAATGTAATAATGAAAAATTTAATATAAAGAAAACGAAATTAATAATAACTTTAAAATTTGAATATTTTTTAAATAAAATAAAAAAAACGAAGCGAATAAACGTGCTTTAAAATTTATATCTGCTTTATTTAAATAATTAATATAAATTATATATATATTTACGATCGTAAAAGATAATTCTTTTAAGTCTCATATTAACAATTAACTTTTCAACGTATTAAAACGAAAAAATTTCGCGACTCATATTAATTTAAACGAGAAATGCTCGTTTTTAATTTAAACAATAAATTTAAACGACGATCGATAAATTTGACACATTATTAATTAATTATTTTAATAAATTCGAGTTTAAATAACGATCGATAAATTTAATCTATCGTTAATTAATTTGTTTTTAATAAATTTTAAAATTAATAACTTTTAAGAGAATTGCTCGTTTCAATTTAAATAAAAAATTTAACAACGATCGATATAATTTCGATATATTATTAATTAATTATTTTAATAAATTTTGAAATTAATTGCTTTCAGCGATTAAAACGTATTTATTAATTAATTTTCAATCGAATAAATACGTCGCACGATGAGAATATGCATTAATTAAATATAATTTTAAAAATTTAAAGGCTGTTTTTTTCAATTAACGTGACGTTTCTATTAATTAAAATATATAATTTAATTTTCACGATCACGTCGTCGATAAAATTAACGTTTTTAACGAAAATTAAAATTCATTTAAGATTAACGTTTAAACGTATTTTAAGTCGAGGCTTCGAGGTGATATTATTTCGTCGATATAATAATAAATCGAATGTCTTTTAACGTTTTAAGATTTTTGCGATATTTTATAATAATATATTCGCACAAAATATTTTTATAAAATAAAAATAAAGTTTTATAATTTAAAATAATTTATAAATTGATATATGCAAAGTATATCGATAAAATAAATATTAAATTATTAAACGAAGCTCGGTCGATCGAGTTTATAATTTAAAAGTAGATGTGATTAAGATGTTATATAAAATATGAAACTTATCAAACTTACATTCGACGACAGTCGAATAAAAAAAGTGAAACGAACTTAATTATTTCAACAATTATTAAGCAATTGAATCGTCGTTAAATTAAATAAATCGAATTTCTTTTTGAATTTAATTTCAAGATCTTATATAAATCGAGCACGCAAAAAACGAAATTCGATAATTTCATTTAAAAAATAAACGATTTATCAAAAAATGATAATAATGATCGTCGTAAATATCAACATCAAATAATATTAAAAAAAGAAAATTTAAATGAAAAAGTTAAGCGAGCAATAAATCTTGCTTTCATGTTATTAAACGAATAAAAAATTTTAATTTCGAAATTTGCATTAATGATATATAATCTTTATGAAATAAATATTAATAATAAAAAATCATTAAAAAAATCGTTACTTAATGCCCCGAAATCTATTAAAAAAAAATTAAAAAAATCAATAACTTTCATCACAACGTTTAATTTATTGATTGCGATGAAAAAAAAAATACGAAAAAGATAATATTATATAACGCATTATAACGATCAAAATCGTTAATTAATTTAAAATTTCATATAATCTTATAAAATAGAGAACAAAATTAAAATTGAGCGACTGCGAAATTTATAATTAAATGCTTTATATTAATTTTCGATTATACGTTTTAAATTATTTTAAATTCAAAACTAAAATTATTAAATATATTCACGAATTTTCATTAAACGAATATATAAAAAAATTATCGATTTATAATAAAGTGAGCTATTATTATTATTAATCAAAAATAATTAATACGATAATTCGATATATAAAAATTATCATATATATAAAAGATCGAAGGTTTATAAAAAAGATAAACAAAGTCTTTTAAAATTATTATTTATTTTTAATCGATATTAATAAAACATCTTAATGAATTTCATTATTTCATTATTTATTTATTTCAAATTTGATTATAAATTCGAATATATAATAATTATCATAAACAAATTATTTAAAAAGAATTCTTTTATTTTTTTTATTTTTTAAAGATTAAAACAATAATATAAGTTTTTATCGAATAAATTTAACGAAAAAAAAATTATTCGATCATTATTATATCGAATAGCGAGATTTAATTTATCGCTTATTTTTGAAAAAGACTTTATTAACGCATTAATATTAAATCAAAATTGTTTTTAATATTTTATTTTGAAATAAATAATTAGATAAAAAATGTTAATGCAACATTAAAATAATATTTATATATTTATGTTAATCACAATCAAAATAATTAAATTGACTTTTTATCGATTGTTAAATTTAAAATTAATTTAAACAAAAATGTCTTTATGAGAATTGCTTCATTTTTAATTATTAAAAAATACATATTAAAAAAGAATCTTAAATCATCGACGTCGTGAAACATTAATTTCATTTAAAAATTCAAAAGAGAAATGATTGTTATTAACAAATTTATCGAAAAAATGAAAAACTTTCGATTGTTTTTTAAAGAAAAATTTAAATAATTATAAACATTGATGATAAAGTAAGCAAATCGTCATCGATTATTAATAACTTAATTTAGAAAAAAAAATATAATAATGTTAAATGTTAAAAACATTAAAATAAATTAATCGAATAAATCGTTAAATTATAAAAATAATAACTTTTTTAAGATAATCAAAATCATTAATAATATAATATATAAATTGAAATTATTAAAAAAAATGAATATTTTTCTTATTTTTTACTTTTAATTATTATATTTAAATAATAATAACTCATTATTAAATCAAATAAAATCGTCATTTGTTTTTATAAACATCGACGAGAAAAAAGCGAATCATTTCGTAAATGAAATTATTAACTTTTAAATCGATAAGCGAAAAAAAAATTCGATCACGAAAGAAAAAGATTATTTAATATATAAATTCAAATGAATCGAATATATCGACGATTTTAAATAATATTTATACACTCATATAATTGATTGTTCAAATTTGATAACGAACTTTTATTATTTTAATTTAAATAAATCAAAATCACATTCGTTTTTTCAAAGATTTAAAAATTAAAAATCATTAATTATTATATTAATGAATAATTCTCGTATGCTCGTTTAAAATAATTAGATTAAAATTAATAAATTGAATTTTTATAATTGAAAAGATAATTTTAATTTTATATAAAACATCGTTAATTTATATAATATTAACGAACTTTCAAAATATAAACAATTGCTTTTTTATTTCGTTATAAAAATATATCGAATTTAAAAAAAGAGATAATGTTATGATTTCAACTTATCAATTTATCTTCTCAATTAATTTTTTTTAATACGCAACTCGATTAAATTTAACGCGATTTAACACTTAACGTCGATAACGCATTAACGTTAAATTTTAACGTTTATATACTTTTTAACATTAATATATACTTATAACATAATATAATTAATATTTTATTTAAATCATATATAAATGTTATTTTAATTCAATATACAATCTTTAATAAATGTTTTCTTTTTTAAAAATTTATTTTTAAAAATACTTTTAAAATTTATAATATATTTTATTAATTTATGTTATAAAATTTTATTAATATTAAAATATATATTGTTATTATATATTAACGTAATAATTAATAAAATTTTAATTTAATTATTTTATTTATAATTATAATAAATTCGTAAATAATATTTTAAAATCTAATTTTACTTTCAATTTAATTATTTATTTAAAAATGAAACGTAATATTAAATTTACGTTTCGCATTTAAATGTTAATATAACATTATTTAAAATTTGTTTATAAATCACAAATCTCGATTCAAAATCAAATTACGCATTATATTTCATAATAATACGAATTTTCGTTTTAAAATATTAACAAATTTATTAATTTTTAAATGTTTTTTTATTATTATATACGTTACGTATTTTATTAATTTATTTATTAACATTAAAATAACATTATAAATTTTATTAATATATAAATTTTTCGAAAATGAATTTTACGATAAATATTAACATTATAATATAAAAAGATTTCACATTATTTAATAATATTAATATTAATTCGTTATAAAATTTATAACAATAAATTCGCATTTTTTAATAATCGAGATAAATGAAAATATAATTTATTATATCACATATTATATTTATTTAATAATATTTAAATTTAATATTCTTTTTTAATGCGTTTACGAGAATAATATTTAATATTAATGTTATTATAATTTATATAAAAGATTTTTTCCTTCGCAATTAAATTATTAAAAATATAAAAGACGAAATTACGACGTAATAATTTATTCTTATTAATTTTTCGTTTCGAAAGTTTATTTTATTTAATAATACATTTTTTAACATTATTTTTTATTCGCAATAAAAGCGTTTTTACGTTATAATTTAAATAATTATACGATTATTAATTTTTATAATTTTAAATAAAATCTTTTCGATTTTGAAATTTAATAAACTTAAAATCGAAACGATATAATAATAATTAAAATGTGTGTTTATTTATTTAGCATTTTTTTTTATTTAAATTTACAATTTGAATATTTACGATAATAATATTATTTAATTATTATTTAATATTACGAGTTAATTTATAATAAATACGTTTTTATATTTTTATAAATTAAATTAATATTTTGAATTACGAAATTTAATTCGCGAAATAAAATAATAATAATTTTCTATTTTTTCTTAATATTCGATTTAATAATAATAATTTTTTTTTATAATATATACGTAAAATTGAATTTATTTTTACGATATTTAATTATAAAATTAAATATAATTAACTTTTCAATTTAATAAACTTATTTCGCATTAAATTTTTTTATCGTTATAAAACAACGAAAATTATTATAATTGAAAATTATATAAATAAAATACTTATTTTTTTATAAATAATATTTTTAATTTTTAAAATTTAATATTATCGCTTATAAATTCTTATTATATACATTTTAATAAAATTTAATTTTTTTAAATTTATAATTAAAAAACGTGATTTAATGTTATTATAAAAATAATTAATTAATTAATTAAATATATCGTTTATATTTATTTTAAAAGTATTTATTTTAAAAATATTTATTTTAAAAATATTAAATTTTTTAATAAACGACGATTTTTAATAATAATATTATAAAATGAATATAATATTAAATATTTATTTTAAAAGTTTTCAAAATCTCGAGCATTTTTTCAATAAATATAAAAAATAAATTAATATCGTTTTTTTTTTAGTTTCTCGCGTAATATTAATTAAAAACGTAAATATTTATAAAAATTCTTTTACGAATCGACGATAAAAATTTGTAAACTTTAGAAAAATCAATATATTTTTAACAAATTTTAATTTTGATCATTCAATAATGATTTTAATACGCGTTAATTTCATTTAAATACTACGTTTATTTATAATAAATTTCAAAAAAATAATTTCATTACGATTAAAAACGTATTTCGATAATTTCGTATAAAATTAATGCTTTAATAACGTATATAACATTATTCACACGTGTTTTTAATATAAATTCTTTATTTGAAAATAAATTAATACGTTATTTAAATATATCACGCAAAAAACGTCAATATATAATTTAAATATTTTATTTACTTATATTTCATTTATTGCGAAAGCATTTACGAGATTAAATAACATTATTTAATATTTAAATTAATTATAACGAATTCGAAAAGCGATTTTTTATTTATTATTTTTTCGAATTTATATTTTATAATACGTATTATAAATATTAATTTTAATAAAATGTTTCGCATATGCGAATCTTTTTAAGATTTTTGAAAATAACGATAATAAGTAATTGTTTTTAATAATTATCTTATTAAGCTTTTTATAATTAATATATAATCGTAATAAATAAATAATTTTCTTAATAAATATTATCGTTAATTAATTTAATTATTTGAAAATCGAATTCATTTTTTTAAAAATAATTTTTAAATAATTTTTTATTATAACGAGTTCATTATACGATATATCATAAATTAAATCGCTTTTAATTTTTTTTTTTAAAACATTTCTAATAAATTTTTAAATTGTTTAAATACGTTAAAATAATTTAATTACGTAATATTATATCGCATAGTTTTATCGCAATTATTTTCATTATTTTCAAAATAAAATTTAATATAAAAATATAATATACGTTTATTTTATTTTATATTTAATTGTTTTATTGATTAATAACGTGAATAATTTAATATTTATTATTACGATTTTTTTTTTTTTTTTATTATTTATAAAAATTCGCGATAAATTTAAAGTTTTTCGCGTTAATAAATATTATATTCGATATTATAAATTTAAAAGAAATCAAAAATAAGATCGTGTTCTCGCATATTCACGATATACGTTTTTAAAATATATTTTCATTTTTTGTCTCGATTATCGACGAGATTAAATATTAAATTATACGTTTTATATAAAAATATACGATAATTATTAATAATACGCATTATTATTAACACATATTTAAATTTAAAAATCTGCGTTTTTTCTATAAAAGATTGCGATATAAAGATTTTTTCGTTATTAATATTAATTAATGTATTTTTTTTACATTTATTATTTGACGTAATTATTTCTTTTTTTAATATTAAAAAGCAAAATCGTTATTTAATAAACAATATATTTAATAATATAGCGATAAACATTAAATTTTTTTTTTTATTAAAAATTGAATTACATATTTGATTACTCGTAATAAAATTTAAATAATTAAATAAGTTTTTAAAATATCTCTTTTGTTAATAATTTTAACATTTAATTTCAATAAAAAAAAGTTATATTTAATTTTAAAATCGTCGTTTTTGAATTTACTGCGCGTAAGTTTTTAATTTTACGACGTCGAAAAAATTGAATTTTTTTTAATTTTTTTACTTTTTAATATATTATTTTTAAAATATCGCATATTAATTAATTTTATTTTAAATATTTATTTTTTAAATTTATTTTATAAATAAAATTAAAAATAAAATTTATATTTATAAAATTTATATTTTTTTTATATTAAAAATATTTAATTATTTAAAGTAATTTTAAAGTTTTTAATATTTTTTATATTTTTTATAATTTAATTATTTTAATTATTTTAATTTTTTTAATTTTTTTAATTTTTTTAATTTTTTTAATTTTTTTAATTTTTTTAATTTTTTTAATTTTTTTAATTTTTTTAATTTTTTTAATTTT
>WOGZ01000279.1:0-44013 GCA_009733775.1 Alectoria sarmentosa
GTCTTAAGTCCGTTTCGCCTTCTTTTGTTTTTAATATTCATGAATTTAATTCATGGACCCTGACTTGTAAATATATAAAACGCGAAATTTTATTATATATATTTTTAATTATTAAAAGTTAATATCAAAATTTAAATTAAAAATATAAAAACTTAATCGTTCGTTTTCGAATTAAATAAAAAAATATTATAATTAAATCGAGAAGCAAAGAATAATAAAGTAAGATTTAAATCGTTAAATATGTTTATTTTACTTTATATCAACGTATTTCGATTAATTATAATCGTATTAACGTTATATTTTAAAAGATTTTCTCGATACGTATAAATATAATTAAAGTTTTATAATAAAAAAAAGTATCGTGTAAATGAGAAGAAAAAGAATAATATATAAAAAATATAAAAAAAGAGAAAAAGAAAAAGAATAAAATTTAAGAGATAATTATTATCGTTATAAACGTTCGAGTTTGATATTTAATGCGAGCGTTAAAGTTTTTTATATTTAATGCGAGTATTAGAAATTAATATTTAATAAAGTATTTATTTAATAAAATTAGAAAATGTATAAAAATTATAATCGATAATAACAATTTCGAAATATCGTTACGCGATAATTCGCGTCGAAATATATTTTTAATTATTTTAAATATATATAAAATAATAATAATATTAATTCGATTAATATTAAGTAAAAAGCGAAAATTATAAATGAAATCGATTTAATAAAATTAACGATCGATTTAAATTAATATAAATTAAAGATTTGCATTATTTAATAATTTTGTTATTATTTTTTCTTTTATTTATTATTTTTTCATTTAACATTTATAACATTAATTTTAAATTATATATAAGCGATTTATTATTCAATTATAACGTATATATTATTTAATTATATACATTTTTTAAACTTTAATAATGTTTAAATATTTTAATTAATAATTATTTATTTATAAAAAAACGAAAAATAATATAATTATATTAAAAGAAAAACTTTTATAAAATGATTTTGATAAAATTATAATAAATCAAAATAAAGAATATATGTTAATTATATATTTAATCGTATCGCTCGCAAATATAAAAAATTAAAAGATTATAAAAATGATTATATTAAAAAATAAATATTTTAAAAAAAATATAAAAAAAATAAAGTAATGAAAATGTTAATATTAATTTAAAAATTAAATAATTCACGATTTTAAATTATTTATAATAACTTTTTTCTGATATTTTTTTTTCAAAAATGAAAATATGAAAATAATAAATTAAAAAAATGATTTTTTAATTTCGTTAATTATTTTATAATAATTATTATAAATTGAATTATCTTGAAAGTTGATTTAAATTAATGATTTTGAAATTTTTTAAAAAAATTTAAACGTATTTCGCGAATATATTATTATTCTTTATTATTTTTCAAAAGAATTTATATATTAAACGTCACTTTTAATTTTTAAACATTTTTATTCGACACATTTTTCAAATTATATTTTTGATAATCGTTTTTCACTTTTTTATAATTTTTATATTATAATAATAAATTTTTAAATACGTTTATTTCTTTTATTATTTATTTACTTTTTCATTTAACGATTTAAAATATAATCACATTTTCGTTATTCGATTATTAAAAATTATTCGTATCACGCAATTAATATCGAAGTTTTTATCAAATTTGATTTTAATTATTTAAATCGATTAAATAAAAAACGATCGATTATTTTTTCTTCGCTTAATTTTATTTCATTTTAAAAAAAAATTTCTTAAAGCTTTTATAATAATTTACGAATATTTTAAACGATTTAAAAAAATAAATATATTAAAAAAATCGATAAAATGAATAATAATATAAAAATGTTAAATTTTATCGAAATTATAACGAATAAAAATTGAAAACTTTTTGATACAATTTAATTCGTTAAAACATTTTATAATTTTTTTTATTATATTATAAATTTCAAATAAAAAAAATTATTATAATTTCGTAAATTTATAAAATTTAAAAATATCGAAAATATGTATATAACATTAATATCGCACGTAAAATTTTTTAATCTTTTTTATTTTCAATTAAATTATCGAATTCGCATTAATTTATAAAATAAATATAAAAAACGTTATTTAATTAAATTAAAAACTTTATTAACATTTTTATTAATTCTCTTTTTTTAAATCACGATCGAATTTTTTAATAAATTTTTCGCGAGAATATAATAAAGTTTAAGGTTTTATAAAGCGATAAAAACGAAATCTTAAATTTAAATAAAATTATATCAAAATTCTTTTTCAAATTTAAATAAAACGATTTAAGTCATTATTTCACTTTTTAAATCATTAAAAAAAATTACATTTATAATTTTATTCTCTTTATAAAATTGAACTTTAAAAATTATATTAAAGTTCTCGATTTTTTAATTCAATATACGATAAATTAAATTTTATTATCGTTTTTTATTAATTAAAAAATGTTAATTAAATTTGTTTACGAAATTGAAAAAATGATTAATAATATTTTACGATATATCGTATTTTGATTTAAAAATGCGAATCACGTCGAAATTCTTTTATTCGCGAAGATTTTCGTTTTCTCATAATTCGAATTATTAAATGTTAAACTTTTCGTAACACGAATATTATTTAATAATAATTCATTAATGCACGAAAATAAATTCTCGAATAAAACGATTTAACATTTCATTTAAATTCTTTTTAATTAAATATAAATTAAATTTAAGCTTAATTGAAAAAACGAGATAATTAAAAATTTAATAAAATTTCTTAAATTTTATAAATTTTTATCGTTAATTAAAAAAGATTATTTAAATATTAATTAATTTTTTTCGAAAAAAGAAGTTTTTTTTAACGAGTTTTCAATTAAAATATTATCGAAATCGTTTTTAGTTTTTCGCTTAATATAAAATCTTTAATTTTTATAAAAATTATTTAAATTCTTGATTTGAAAAATTTATGAAAATTTATAATATAATGTTAACGATAAATTTTCTTTATTGAATATAAAACTTTTTATAATTAATAATTTATTAAAATAAATAAATAATAATTATTTATAACTTTCATTATAATCGATTATCGAATAATATATTTTAATAATAAAATTTCAAAATATAAATATTTCTTTTTTTTTAAAATAACGAAACTTTACGCGATTTAATTTTTAACATCGAAATTTTCATCGCGATTTATTTATATTCGCGTTATAAACTATTTATAATTTATAATTATAAACGCATTTTTTTCAATTAAACATTAAATTTGAAAGATGATATTTAATATATTAATTTAAAACAAAATTAAAAAATTTAAATGATTTTAAAGAAGATCGCTCGAATTTTTTAAAACGTCGATTATAATTCGCAATCAGATTTTCAAAATAAATGTTTTAATAATTTTTTTTTTCGACGTTTAAAATTTATATTTATAAAGTTAAATAATCGAAACGATATTAAAAGAAATGAATATATAAATCAATTAAAATTAAATATAATCGTGTTAACAATTTTAATTAACATTATTATAAATAACATTTTCGAAATTTTTATAAGAAAATTTATCGTCGCGTCGATTAACATTTTAAATAACGTTTTCGAAATTCTTATAAAAAAATATGCGATCGCATTAATTAATAATTTTTTTAATTTTTATAAATAAGAATATTAAATATAATTTAAAAAACGTTCGTTATTTTATAAAGTATTTTTCATAAAAACGTTTTCTTTTATATCGATTAACGATAAATAAAATATAAAAACACGATTTAAGAAACGTTATAAATTTAATTAAATTAATTAATAAACATTATAATAAACGATGTTTAAATTAATAAAGTTTATATTATTAAAACAAAAATGAATAAAAAACGTTTAAATAAACATTTAAACAAAAAATTAACAATAAAGATAAAAGCTTTAATAAATTTAAAAATCATATATTTTTTATAAACATCGACACTTTATTTTTAAAATACTTTCATTATTAATTTCATTTATTGTTCTCGATTTCGAATTTCGAATTTTTATTTTTTATTTATTTAATAATAAAAAAAACACCTCGATAATTAATTCATTAAAATAATTTTATTTTTTTATTTTTATTCGATATATTTAAATTTTAATCAAAATGCGACGATTTTGATTTTGATTTTTTAATAAACATTTATTAATAAATGTTAAACGTTTTATAATGTAAAAATTTCGATTATTAATAATTAAATAATATAAAAAAAAAAAGTTTATGAAACATATAATAAAAATGTTTAATTTGCTTTTAACATTATTATTTTTAAAAATTAATAATTATTTTTTAAATATAAAACTTTTTTATTTTTTATATATTTAAAAATAATTTTTTTAACGAAAATCTCAATTTAAAACATTTTATCACATAAAATCTTATTCGATTTAATATAATTTATTTATAATAAAATTGCTATATTTATCGTCGTTGCTATATTTATTTTAATATTTATATTATATTATATTAATGCGACGAATTTCTTTTAAACGACTTTACTCGTTAACGTTTTTATATTTATATATTAAATAAGTTTAAAACGTTATAATATTCGCATATACTTTAATGTGTTAATAAAATAAATATAATAAATCGAATTTATCTTCTTTTTTAATAAATAATGCTTTTTCGACGATATCGTTCGAAGATATTATAATCGCGAAAAAGAAATATAAAAATTAAGATTTTAAAATAAGATAAAAATATCGTCGCGATTTTTATTAAAACTAGCATAAAGTTTAAGATTATATGAGTATATATAACGAAAATAATAAGTTTAAAAAGAAAAGATTATGTAAGAGAAAAAAAGATTTATATATAAGTCGCAGAATCACGCTAGTTCGAATAAAACTAAATGATGTGTCAAAGAAAGTAGGGTACGCTTATAACAATTTCGATATTAATAATATAAATAATATATCTTTCGCTTAACGTAAAATTATAAATTATATATAATAAATTTCACGAATTGTTAAAATTGTATGCTTTAAATAATTAATTAAAATTTATTAAAACTTTTGATATAATTATTTATTTATATTAAATATAAAAACGAATATTTAATATAATATTTAAAAACTTTTTTATTATTTTAATATAAAAATCGAGTTTCGAAATAACAATTTTAACGATTTCAATTAATAATAATCAATTTATATATAAAATATATAATACAATATTTATAATAATATAAATAAAATTCGTTTTTAAACATTTATAATTTATAATTAAAAAATTAATTTAAATTAATAACTTTGCGAAATCACTTTTCGTATTAAATTATAACTCGAATTATTATTATAATATAATTTAAATAAAAATATCACGCTCGATTTAATTCTTTTAAAAAGAATTAATAATTATTGAAAATCGTTATTAATTTTATCGAGTTCAAAGTTTTTTAATTTTTCGAAAAAAGAATACACGTATCACGATATTTAATTTTTACGTTTTATTAAATAAAAAGCGTCTCAAGCGTGTTATCGAAATGAACTTTTTTATTAACATAAAATCAAATTAAAGCTTTTTATTATTCGAATATCTTTTTTAATTATTTAATAAAATACGTAAATACGTTAAATTTTAAATCGATATTAATGACGCGACTTTAAATATTAAACGTTTTCGCTTTTTATATATATATTTTAAATATTTATTCGATGTTCAAAGCTTCGATTCGAGATAATATTTAAAAATCTTATTTATAATTTCATCGCTTTTCGAATCTTGTTTTAATTAATTTATTTAATCGATTGAAAAAAGAGTTTTATTTTCGATTATATCACTTTATAAAAATGAATTTTTTAATTCGAAGATAAAATATAAATGTTCGAAAATATAAAAATCGATCGATTGCGTAAGTTACTTTAATTAATAAATCGCTTATATTAATATATTCGATATTTTGAAATTTAATTCGAAGATTCTCTTTTTCGTTAAATTTAATAAAAATTTATTTATTGTTATAAATGTTAAAATTTTAAATAATGATAATAATAATAATAATAATAATAATAATAATAATAATAATAAAGTTAAGTTCGAATATAAATGTAAAAAAAATGTGCTTAATATTAAATATCAAAATGTTAACGTTAATTAAATAATTATTAATAATTGTATTAATGTAATTGAAAACGATAAATTCAATACTTGAATTTTAAATAATTGAAGTTTCATAATTGAAATAATTACGTAATTAATAAAGATAATATTTTTATTATAATGAAAATCGAATTTATGTCACTTTAAATTTTAATTTCGAGAAAAAGTTTTATTATATTATTATTTTATTAAAGTGTTTATTTTATTATATTAATATTTTTTTTTTCGTCTTTATAAAGTAACATCTTAATTAAATCTTTAACTTTATAACATTTTTTATAATAATTAATATATTAAAGATATTAAAAATATTAAAAATATTAATTAAATTTTGAATTAAATTAAAAAATAAGAAATTAATTCTTTATATATAAAAACTTTTATAAATGTTTATCGAAATCTCAAATTTAGCTTTTTCACATTTAATTATTATTTTTAAAATCTCAAAAATTACTTCTGAAGTCTCGAAATTAATATTTTTATTTTTTTATTATAAATTAATGTACAATCTCGCTTTAAAATTAATATAAAAATCTTATTTAAAAATAAAAACTTTAAAATCAAATAATATTCAATTCTTGAAAATATTTAAGCTTTTAAAATATTTAAAATCAAATAAATATTAAAAGTTTAAAGTGTGAGCTTAAAGTGTGAACTTAAAGTATAAATTTAAAATATGAGCTGAGATATAATGAAAATCCTTTAATCTTTGTTCAAATATGTTTATTATAACATCACCCGACTTCTGTGATTAAACGGGTTAAAACAATAGGGCTGAAATAAAGCAACTCTTTAGACATGAATATATATTGATTCAGGAATAAAAACTTTGTCGCAGGAGCGAAATTACGAACGGTCGCGTGGCCTAATGGTTAAGGTGAGCCCTGTCTCTTCATAACAATATTTATCAAAATCTGAATTACATCAAGGCGTTGGTTTTCGGCACCAAAGATTTGTGCGTTCGAATCGCACCGTGATCGTTGTTGGCAATGACTCGCAATATCAGCTTCCGCCCTTTTTTTTTTTTTTGTGGCTTCGAAGTTTGTCACTTTTGCTTTTCATTCTCTGCATGCTCTGCTCGAGATGTTAAAGTAGTTTTTGATATTCGTTATCGTTGCGCGCAATTAAAAATGAAAGGCGCTCTAGAGCGGGGTCGTACTCCTATGTAACCTCATGAAAAATCAGCTACCACCTTCTACTACACTACAGCACTGCAATCAATTCGCTGCCGGAAACGCTGCCTATACATTATGGAATCATCAATTGAATAATCTGCTTCGCTCTTCTTGCGGATGTCCAATAGAACCTCCTCCCCTTTCTTCACGTATTTCCTCCAGCACATATGCCCCATGCTACGAGTACGTCCTTAAGCTCATCCCACCCGACCTACCGTCCAATATAATCCTTTCCTTCTTCCTCTTCTTCTTCCTCTTCTTCTTCCTCTTCTTCTTCTTCCAACCCCCCTCTTCGATACACATGACTTGGAGCATCGCAATCGCAATTCGCCTCCGATTCTCGAAAGAGCATGAGACGATATGCAATCTCCAGAGCCCAGGGCGCCGAGAACGAGGCTTTCTTACTTGGCACTCGGCACTCGAGAGAAGTGGAATTGACAACGAGAGGAATGTGCTCGATCCATCTCGTTGCGCGCTTTATAGAGCTGGTTTTGCAGGGCTAATGCATGTGTATATATATATACCTGCGGGGACTTGTTACTTGTGAGAGAATGTCTCCACTTAAGAAGCTTCCTCCTGCTTCACTACGGATAATTGCTCCTTCCGCAAGCTCCATTTTCTAAGTCATACAAAACACTTCCGTCGTACTCCATCTCAACAACAAACACACACACACACATCCGCACCCGCGATGCTCACTCCCACCCCATTCCTCTCGCGCCTCCACACCGCCTGGCTCGTCATCCAATACTCCCTGCTCCTCCTCCTCCTCCTCGCCAGCCTCGCCGGCCTGCTCGTCTACCTCGCCTACCTCTGCGCCGGCCTGTGCGCCTACGGTCTGATGGGTTCGGAGGAAAGGGAACGGTTGAAGCGGGAGAGCGATTGCATGTGGAGGAGGTGTAGGAGGAGGGGGCGGGATGTGGAAGGGTTGGTCGGGGATGAGAGGGAAGGGTTGGTGACGGAGCAGGGCAAGCCGATGGGAGTGGAGGTCAGGTCTTTGGTGGTGGAGAGTAGGGGGTATGGGACTTGTTCGCCGTGATTGGAAAGGAGAGGGGAAGTGAGGGAGGGAGGGAGGCGTGGATGTGGCGTTGTGCTCGGGATTGGGGCTGCGGGGGTGGAGGAGAGTGGGGATTTGGGACCTTGGTATGTGTTCTTTTGGCGCTATTGCTTCTCGCTCATGGCGTTTCTCATCGATTGATGCAAGGGAAGGCTGGTATCTTGATTCGTGGAGTCAATGATTCGGCATAGGACAGACGAATTTGATGCGGAAGATCCTGGCGCTTACCAGGCTCCGTTTCTCGAACCTTCTCAAATTGCTAGACTTCAAGATGTCCTTTATCGAGCGAATCTCCAACTGGCATTGAGACTCTTCAATCCCTAACCTTCTCTGCGACCAAGAAACGCTTCATGAATACTCGACATCGCCTCGTTCAACAGCCAGCACTGATCTCCTTTAAACACAGTTCCACCGCCATCCGCAGCAATGTCACGCACGCACCCGACCCCGATACCCATACCCACAGACAACGCCGCGGGCTTTGTAGCCAATCTCTTCCGCAGTACCGCGTGCGTGGAGGAAATTTTCCACCAAGAAGGCGGAGAGCTTCAGAACCTCGAAAATTGCTGGTCAGACTCTGCCGTGTTGCATTTCATCATCCTCGGTTGGATAGGCATCGCTCTCAACATATTGCTTCTGGTTGTTGTGGCAACATTTTTTGTCGCTTGCATACAGGGTCGACGGCCGTGGTATGTGGTTTTGTCATTTGTCAAAGGTATGGGAAGGGCTGTGGGGGGTCTTTGTTCATGCTTTGAGTTGATAGATGAGGAGGGGGAGGGGGAGACGGCAGGGGAAGTGGAGAAGAGTTTGGGTATCGCTTGGGAGGGGAAGAGAGAGGGTGGGAATAACTTTGGATGCCTGAAGGAAAAGGTGCCTTCGCGGAAATTGGAACGGAATTTGACTAATATGCTGACTTTGATGAAAGGTCTAATTCTACTGGAGGTAGAGGAGAGAGAGGCCCGAGGTCGGCAGACAATGCTGGCGCGGAAGGAGACCCTTGAAATTGTGGAAGAGAAGGAGAAGCAGGGGACCATGTCGACAACAATGAATCATCATAGACGCCGTGCACTTCAAATTACCTCTCAAATAAAAAGGGAGGGCTGGTATAAAATGGGGCGGTCGAGAAAAGACGATTTGGAGGAAACCATAAGATTTTCGCAGCAGTTGAGGGAAAACGTGAAGGGCCAGAAAGATGTCGACCGAATCTTGCAGAAGATCGCAGGTACGGCAGTCACGACTGGGCAGAACAGACAGAGCACACGTCTTGAGACTCTCACCTAGTCAAACATCTTCTGTGCAAACAATGTTGAAAGTGGTCTAGACACTGGCCGGAGGCCAAAAGGTGTTGTGTATCATGACGTTACAATATCTTCAGCGCTCCTTTCCAAGGGGCTGGTGTTCCAGGGTGATGCTCGTTCCGCTAACAGGGTTTTCCAGATATGGGACAAGCCAAAGGTCCGCTGGGTTTATTACGTTGATTTCAAAGAGTACCTCGACTTGAATTCGAGAAAGAAAGGCAACAAACAATAGATGGCTAAGAATCAGGACAGGGCACAGCCACTAGCCCACCAGCCCACCAGCCCGAGGCCCTCCACCGCTCGCACGCCGAAATCTCTCGGTCTGTTGGTAACGAGCGCATGGCCCTATTTACGTGAAGATCAGAGTGGCCACCGGTGGAGACGAAGTCAAAGTGCCCCGTTTGAGGCTGATCTCCTAGGGAAAGGGCAGGGATTGAAGGGGCATCAGAGGTAGAAGGCACGGGACTTCTGATGGTGGTAGCGGCAGAATTCGAGCTTCTCATGGTCTCGCGTGCAGCAAAGATACAGCCACCGTACGCGAAGCGAACCAGAGAGTCTCCAGTCAAGCTTCCGATGGCAAAAACATCCGGGGCGAGTTCCAACGTCCTCTCAGCTCTCGACCTCAAAGTGCGGCCAGAGATGGCGGGTAGCGGATCCTTTGTTTCATCCAGCGTACCAAAGACTTCCCCCGCAAGGCTGTTGCTGAGGTAGCTCAAAGACCCACGCCGTCCAATCACATACTCCATACTAGAGATCTCCCTTTCTAGCACTGTCCCGTCTCCTGCTTCCAGGCTGAGAATCGCCGTGTCACCAGATATCGCAACATCCTTGATGTATGTATTTGGTAGTCCTTCGTAGATGTTGCTCCAATCACGCTCGCCGAAGAAGGGGTTGGATTTCCTTGTCCTCAGTGGAGAAGTCAGACATCTGGGGCCCAAGGCTTGTTTCGCGGCCAGCTTCATGCGCCTGTAGACACTAGCGTAGTCGGGGTATGCGCGTGGGTGACAAGCCTGTAGTGGCGAAGGACGGTTTTGAGGATCCCATTTGAAGATGTGGATGATCTTGCGATTCGCCGGTGCTGAGATTATGACGTCGGCAGCGGTGAAACCCGAGCCGACGACGAGCAGTGGTGCATCGTTCAAAGGGTTGGATCTGGGTAAGCTGTGCAGTGGCCGTAGGGATGGGCGTGGAGGGATCAACTCGGAGAAGATGCCGGAAGCTAGGACGAGATGTCTGCAAGTGATGTTGGGTGACCCGAGGTGAAAGCCAGTGTTGATTCTGCGAATGTCTCCCACTTCCACGTTGGTGTAGACCGAGTCCAGGATCCCAACCTCTTGAGGGTAGGCTGCAAGATATCCAGCGACCTCTCGCCGTGTTGGCCGGTAGAGTTCCGGGACAGATCCACCTCTGGTATTTTTGAAGTGCTCCTCGAAGCTGTATCCAGGCAGTGACAGCATCTCAGCGTAGCTCAATGCTTCGATGTCCCAGCTCGCGGGTACCGGATTGTCTGCCCATTGCCCTCCCACTTGGGCCGTGTTTCCCAGAATCACATGAGGCAGCTTCCTCTCCGACTCCAACCTCCATTCCACACATGTCTCGTATCTCTCAGGGTTTGTGTCGGCCAGAGGGCGGATCAGGGTATCGAGGAGGACGTTGATGGGCAGGGCTTGTGTGGAGTAGGAGAGACGCGAAGCCGTGAAATGGGCTGTGAGGTCGTCGGTATCGACGTCGAGGAGGCAAGGTGACTTGGAGAGTCTCTTGTGCAGGATCGGATCTGGATGGGGGCTCGAGGGGTTATAGTACGGAATGTTGCCGTGGAGGATGAAGGAGAGGATGAGGGCGGAGGGGCCGTTGCCGACAATGGCAGTGTCGACGTGGGTTGGGATAGGGCTGAGAGCCATATGATAAGGGTAGACGGCGCTTGACCTTCATGAAGAAGGAAGAGCAATCGACTTTGCTGTAGATAGTGCTTCAAAGGCGAACGGTCAAGCTTGGCGCAGGTGGGCCAGTCCCCACACTTGTCAATGATTCCGTCATGGTGGGGATTTGGACGGACAGAATTTTGATAGAGCCCACAGCCGACAAAGTATCGTCCGGGGGAAGTTGAGTTTTGATACACTGTGCTGTTGAACGAGAACATGACATGTCCGTTGCTGTGCTGCTATTAGACTGAGTGAATTTGTAAGCAGAGAGAGATACTTGGAAAACCCCACCACCTCACTACTTGATACTTACCTCGCCTTGCCTTGCTGATATGCCGAATCCAAGTGCCGAGTAAGATTACATTGGCCAATCATATTCTGTCCCGGAGCGGAGGAATATAGTTCCGAGCACATGCCCAGTCATCAACTACGTCGCGAATCTCCCAATGTTTGACCGTAATTCGGCAGTGTGGAAAAGTAGTCAGGGCAGATTCTCTTCTTCTCGGCCCAAGTCACCAACCATTGATACTCATACCCTCTATTCTCCAATTCCAATGAAGTCTGCATTGTGGAAAGAGGAAAGCCTAATTTGAGGGCAAGGGGTAGTCAACAAATTACGGGGCGTAGCCGGAGATTACGCTGTACCTTTACTTTACAGGTATAATACTAGGAGTGTGCCCGAGGCATTTTGTGAAACAGTGACAGGAAAAGGTGATGAAGGCATTTTGGCCGTTCTAATGCTGGCCTCTATACTCACGTCTTAGTATAAATGTCTTCAATGTGAATAGTAAGTGCTGACATCGAACCCCTCATCCCAGGACGACACTGCATCAGTAGTCGCCCTCCTCTGCTACCTTCCCTTTCCCTTTCCCTTTCCCTTTCTCTTTCCCTTCCCATTTCCCCCTTTCTGCGTCTCCTTTACCCACTTGTCTTCCCTTCTTCCCTTCTTCCCCTCTTCTTCCCTTCTTTCCTTCTTCCCTTCATTTGATACTTGTGAGTACTTTACTATCTACTCGGGGACATAATCTGTCAATTCATCATGACTCAACCCAATGCCGCTCATCCTTTCACTCAGCTCTCCCATACTGAGCCCTACCCTGCCATCTCACCATCCAAGCCTTCCCTATCCGCCAAAGGAAAGACCATTCTGATTGCAGGTGGAAGTGAGGGCATCGGCTATGCCATAGTTGCAGCTTTCGCGGCTGCAGGCGCTGCCAACATCATTATTCTGGCTCGCAGAGGGGAGCTATTGGACGAAGCCAAGAAAAACATTGCGCAAGAACATCCCGCCACCAACATCCACACCTTTTCCGCTTCTATCGACGACGCCGCCAAACTCAATGCAATCTTCGCTCAAGTCCGCACCCGTATTGCTGAGCCAGATGTCCTGGTCCTATGTGCCGCAAGTGGTCATCAGCCATTACCAACGTTGAGTATCCCGCTAGACAGCTTGTGGAGGGACTTCGAGATCAATGTCAAAGGCAATTTGAATGTCGTGACCGAGTACTTACACCCAGACGCCTTGATCAAGGAGAAGAAGATCATCAACGTCTCGTCGACTGGAGCACATCAACTCATCCAGGGCATGGCGGGTTACGGAGCGAGTAAGGAAGCTTTCGTACACCTTCTCATGCACCTCCAGGAGGAGTATGTCGATAAGAACGTCCGCATCACCAGTTACCATCCAGGCACCATCCTCACGCCTTCGGCAAAAAGTCATGGGTTCGATAAGTACCCCATTGCTTGGGGGGATGGTGAGTGGAGTCCCATATGAAGGTCGGGTGGTATATGCTAATACATTTTTCAAGTCACTCTCCCTGGCCAATTCGCTCTCTGGCTTGCGTCCAAGGAGGCCGACTTTCTGGCCGGCCGATTCGTCTACGCTAGCTGGGACGTTGATGAGCTGCAAGCAAGGGCCGAGGAGATCAAGAACAGCGACCTTCTGAAGATTGGACTTGTTGGCGAGCCTGCTGCGAAAGCCAATGCCAAGAGTGCCGGAGAACACTGAGTTTGTGAGAACTGGCATGCCCCATCCCAGAAAATGGATTTCTATCTAGATAAAGTATTATGCTTCATCTCATCAAGAATATTTATTGGAGGCACACATCTGCCGGCTCACAGCATTCATTCACCTAAAAAATTTCTCTGGCTTTTCCTGCGAGCAATTCTGTCACCCCCGGGATTTCATTCAAAGCAATCGCTATGGATTTTTTCAATTGTCTCAATCTTCACACTGTGAGGATGTTTCACCGAGAGACATTTCCCAGTGCCCCACCCTCTCCCCGTCCAAAATCTGTTATTCTTACAAATATTCCCACACACGAATACTACTCTGCAACCTTATCAGATGTACAGTAAAGCCTTGTTGTATCTATGTATACACTGACCAGGCAGACCTGTTCTTCTTCCTATCCCACATGCGTCCCTTCTGCAATTAGTGAGCTTACGTCTGCGTTGTGACTTGACAAGGCACTTCGTTTCAACCAAAGCTGAAGTCAGCTGACAATGCCGTCCCAAGTCAATATCTCAAATAGGTCCCCTCACCTGTAGCTGCCACCCACCTCGCCACTTCACCCTGACATCGAATCCCCGCTTTTCCCCAGGGGAGGAAAATGTCCCAAGTGATAAGCGGGAGTCGTCGTTTGAGGGCGTTGACTGTCCAGTATGTGCATTGATTTCGTGAATGCTCATCTACCTGTAGAGAACTTTACGGGAAGACAATAAGTATTTGGCGCCGGAGACGAATAATACCTTCAAATACGTATATTGCAACCAGCAATCCTTGGTCCCTGAGGTAGAACACGCGACTTTGGAGAAGAAGAGGGTAATCAGGAAGGCGAGCTGGACAAGGCGCGGTTCGGACCATTGCCGGTAGAGTTGTAAGATCGTGTTCACGATGGAGGGTAATTTCAATTCCATGAAGCAGGTATAGGTGTAGGAGATGGGGTTCGCGATTGGATTGAACATTGGGACAAGAATGAAGAGGTCAAACAAGACTTGGCGGCGATGGAGTAGGTTGTTCGGCGGTGGTCTCCTGCTGGTGCTTGATTCGGCGTCACACTGGTGCCTGGCATTCCATTACTTCCAAGACGGCCGCCGGCAGCCTGAAAGGCGTTGGCTTCTGAATCACTACTGCTCATAGCGCGAGGGTGGTGGAGTTCCAGCACAGCGACAAAGACGCAGAAGGGTTCCAAGCGGAGATGAACGCCAGTATGCCGAGGCACCTGCCTACACTGGACCAGGGCCCCAAATTTATTTCAAAGGCCGAGCTTGGAAAAGAGATGGGTATATGGGCAGGACTGAGTGCATCACGAGGATCGGATTCGAAAAATTGGAGATGGCCCAGAGCCCCTTTCGACGCAAAATACGGTACTGTTGCAAGTGACGTGATGGATGTTGGAACTGCGTGGGTTGGATGATATGGTGGTACTGGCCCTCACGATTAGAGTGGTGGCGACTACAAAAGACCAAAGAGGCCAAGATGCGAGCGATCAGGGTGCCGACCATAAGAATTCGAAGAGCAAGAAAGCAATCGGGGTTCTTCGAGAATCAGCGGGGCAAAGACAGGATGTCAAAGAAGAGACGATCGAGATCAAAGAGCCAACGACCCAGAACGAATGGGCGCGAAGATGGTGCCATAGGGGATGATTTTCGCACCCGCAAGATATCTCTGGCTTGAGTCGCTCGAGCTGATATCAGGAGTATAACACTCTTTCAGTCGCGAACTTCGATTAGAGAATGGGTGTAAGGCTCGATGAGTATTCCAAAAGGCTGTTGCGAGAGTACGTCAAAATTTGAGACGAGCTACTCGAGAGGAATGCTTGCGGAGCAACAGTCAAGTAGCTCACCTACGTTCGAAAGAGCAAAGAGAAGCCTTGGCAGGTCATTTAGGGGCGTCATTGTTCATCGCAGGAGTATATTCGCTCAGCTATCAGGGGCTTGACTGAAGCTTGAACACTTCGCGTAGCGGATCCTTCTACAAATCGTTCCTTTTTGACACCGCATAAGTGACCTGCTGAGTCCATCTCACCGTAACACAAGCATGCGGCACATCGAAATATTGATTTGATGGTTTCATCCGTATGGAGCTTGCATTCACAGATCGTGATGCAGTTTGGCTGCGTGACCGCCCTCTCTTGATTGCACAGTTCACTAAGACGACCTTTCAGCTCTGTTGGAAAAGGACTTGACCTTCCAACCTAGACCCCACCTCCCGTCATGACATGATGAATTTGTTGAAGTAAGATGTAAAGTAAAGTACGACCTGGTACCTAGATCGGGAGAGTGCTCTGAATGATGCGTACGTCAAATGCAAGATTATGCTCCATAAGCTCTTCAGGGTTTTTCTTGGGCTTGATCTCCCCATTCCAAGATTATGCATTTGTCTTGGCGTTTTCGACGCTTGGTGCTCACTCACTGCCTAAAAAGCCAGAGGTATAGATGCAGGCGCAAGAGCCCCTGAAATGCAATTTGAACGATCTGACGGTCGGAATCTATCATGGAGAAGCCCTCAAGTAGTCCCGTGACAAACAATCAAATCCGAGCCTCCCTCTTCCGCCGTGATCGTAGTCAAAGGACCCAAGTACGCCGCAGGCACAACCTCAGTCGGAATGCCACTACCTCCACAGTCGTCTGCCTCATAGCCATACTGGGGCTTGCACAAGTCCCACCCATACTCACCCGTGAATGCGCAATCCTTATCCAACGGCTCGCAAGACTGATCCCAGACGCAGACCTGAACATTACTGATGCACCGCGGTATCAACGTGACCGGATCCAGGGTTGGGTCGTTGGCGCCTCCGTAGACCGCCACGTGGTCGGCGCAGGCTTTGGCGCCGAGGAATAAGTCCGCACCCGTGGTCCAGCCGTTCGAGAAAAGACTTTCCATTAGGTCGTAATAGTTTGTTTCCATGTTCCTGAGAGAAGATAAGCTGTATGCTGCATTGGTGTCCGGATCGTACCACCAGTCGCTGCAGATGCCGTACCGATCGTACGAGGCGCATTGTATGAGGTCAACGGTCGTCATGGATCCATTGTTGGCCAGCCCTTGAGGACTCGTCTCTCGCGCGAGAGTGATGATAATGTTGCTCGCCGTCAAACAGGACGACACAATATACGTTTCGAGGGCCGCTGTCAGGTTCGTGGTTTCGGCTTCTAACGATGTGCGAGGTGCGATGAAGGATCCGTTGGCTGCAAAGAGGTTGAAGATTGAAAAGTCTTGTTGGACTAGAGCGAGGGCATTGGAGATGTTTTGCTGGTATGTGGTCTTGATGGTGCCGAGGCCATCGTAGATATCGCTGATTTGTACAATCTCAGAGTCAAGTGTCCCTGTAGGATTGAGCTGTTTGAGCACCCCAGGCGATTGCCGCATGGCCGTTTCGGTGATGGATGTTACAGCCTTGCCGAGTTCAGCGGGCAGACTAAGCAAAGGTGCGAAAGCCGTAAGTGCTTGAAGAAAGTCCCCAAGAGATTGTTCTTCCTGAACTTCGGGGTTTATGGTTTTGACGATCTTGCCCACAGGGCCACCTGCAGACAGATCTGCGTTCTCAATTGCTTCATAGATGGATTCAAACCATTGCCATATAGCGAATATTGTGTAGAGGGTGTAGGCTTGTTGCGGGGTGTACCCAGTGAAATCCTCAGGATAGTCGCACATATTCGGTCCCGTGGTGTCGCACTGCTGTTCTTCCACTCCAACGGACTGCTGATAGCATGAGACAAAACTGGAATTTTCGCCGCCACATGCTAGTTGATTGACTTGCCACCAATCATACAAGTAATTTGCCATCCCTAGCTCCTCCCAGCATGTTTGAGTGAGGTTTTGTCTGAGATCGGTACAGTTGCCAAATTGTCTCTTGGGCGAGATTGAATATGGTGGTGATAGAATAGGGGAAGCTTTCGATATAGAGATACTAATCAAGGTAACGTAGAGTAGAAGTAGCCACGATTTGGGCATTTCTTTGAGCAGCGTAGTGTTCAGCAGAATCGTTTTCGTGACTATTGCGGGCCAGAAATAGTACCAAATCGGTGAGTTTTGAAATTGTTGAAAAGAGCGAGGCGCTTTGGGGGGTCTCTTGACAGGAAGAGAGAGCCAAACGAGGGTGCAGAGATACACTGAGCAAAGGCAAAGACTGCTTTGCTGGGCGACAAGACATAGCTGCTCGGGCTTGACTTTATACATATTGACGCCACTGACGCATTAGAATAGCTTTCACGTTCCGAAACTTTCGTTGGCTTACCACTCATCCACCTGTAGCTCGTTCAACAAGAGTGGATTACATTCTCTCCTTTCTTACACTCATCAAACATGTTGAGAGATTGAAAGTAAAATCAGCATCTGATCCACCGCCACGTGGGCGTATGGATTGGGTAGAATATCAGGCACCAGGAACCCGATCGCGGCCGGTTCAACAAAATGTTAGGAGCGATGACGGACGGTCGAGCAAGCGAACGGGAGAATTTTCGTGGGATGCGGCAACCCGCCACAGTGGGTACGAAATATTGGCATCGAATATGAGCGTAGATCACCATTATCGAATACTTTGCCATGAAGAGCCCACGGGGACATCGGAAGAACGTAGATGATATAAGCGCAGATTTATGACTGGCGTAGCGCTTACACTCAGATAAACTTCTGCCCTGATGCGATGTTTCAGGGTCTGCAGGAACGTTTTTGAAGGGCGTTATCAGAGTATGGACTGTCTGGTGATTCGAATATCGAATCAGACTAAGTGAGATAGCGTAGGGCGGGTATCGGTGATCCTCTGCAGGCCAAGTCAGCTATGACAAGTCGGTGAGCGGCGTGGAAGCTTTGCATATGGGATGTGAGGGGTGGGCATTACTTCTCCCTGACAACTTTTTCGCAGGGAACGGTCGCCGTATAACTCTTCATGATTGGCTGTACCCACATGTACAAGCATGCGAGAAGCGGCTGATTCTACGAGGGAATCGCGTAATATTTTCTTCCGCTCACCTTGTTTGCTTAACAACACATGCTTTCCATAGAGATAAACGACCACGTTCCAGGTACCATGCCGCAAGACTATCGAAAGAGAGGCTTCCTTCGTAAAGAAAGGAAAGAAAGAGCTGTAGTAGCCGTAGTAGCGGGAAATGAAGGGAAGAGCCTTGTCACTGGCTGCTTAGCCTCTCTTGTCATGACAAGGACGTTCTGTAGATTCAATCCTATGTATCTACCGTCTGTCATCTGTCCCCACCGTCTTCAATGCTGTTTTGGGTTGTTGGGGCTCTCGAAATGGCCTGACTATCACTACTGTCATCTCCCAAATCCTGGCATATCTTGAGTACCGTATCCTCGATCCTTCTAGTAGTATCCTCTAAAGCTTCCAGTCTGCCTGCCAACCCACTGCTATCGTGTCCGTGCAACCAATCCCCCAGATGTTCTGTCAAGCCCTCCATCGTCGCCATCGAATCCTTCCGCTTCGCTGTTTTCGTTGGGTTCATGCGGTGGCCTTCTGGTCTCTTTGGTGCACTGCTATCGAAATCTATCGACGGGACCGCAAGATTTCCAGGATTAGGGTTCTCTTCGGCTTCAGATATCTCGTCCAATACCGATTGAGGCGGGTCGGAATCAAAGACTGCCTGTATGTCCGCGTGCACTGAGAATCGTGAGAAGTCCCAAAAACTAAGCTTAGTCTTAAGTTTCGAGGGCTTCGTGTTCCATAGATGCCTGCGTTCGTATACACTGAGGAGCAGTAGAAGCGGAGCATTAATCGTCCGCACTGCTGCGACGTTGATCTTGTGGAACCAACGCGGAGTAAGGACCATCTTGAGGGGTAGTAGAAGGCAGAGAGCTAGGATGTTGAAAGGGGGCTGATAAGCAAAGATTGCGTCGCTCTTGACTCCTTCGAAGGTAAGAACTGCTCTTCTAAATTGAATCTCGGCTGTTGCGTTGGATGCGATCTTCGAAAAGGTGCTGCTGAGCATCGACACAAGAATTGTAAGGAAAAGAGTATTGCCCAGAAAGGCAAATGTGACCATCAGGATCGGGCCAATAAGCCAGTGGAAATCGACCGATCTTTGAATCCCAGTCCCGTCAAGGCCAAACCACACCCATAACATCCACTTGGAAATCGTGATCGGCGGGTGGTCACCCTCGCCAAGCCACATCATACTCAGAAGGAACCCAGCGAAGCACCAAACAGCCAGTAGGGTAAGAACTGTGAAATCAGCCATCATCGCTCGCAGAGAGACAAAGAGCATGTTCTCCGAAAGCAGGTTGAAGGCCAATCGCGGTATTAGCACTGGTGCTCCTGCCGCCAAGATGTCCAGGGATACTATACCAGACCGAACGTCACCAGTTGCTAGACTATGTATCCTGAGTAGAAGATAGACCGAGTATATGACGATGAACATGAAGTCCAGAAACGCCCAGAGGTTTTGCGTGTAGCATTGCCATCCATGCTCTAAAATGGAAGCAAATTCGTCCAGTGCCCAGCCCGTAGCGTACACGCAGAATAAAAGCTCATATGTGGTAAAGGTATCGCTCTGGCGGTGTTCCATAGTGAGGACGTATAGTATCAGTAAGGTCAGAAATTGGCAAATGTCGAGAGCATTCCTTGTCCGGGGGACCATGAGCCTATACTGATTGAGCCTTGGCGCCTTATTAGGGTTATACAGCGTAATCGGCTTATGCTTGTAATGGTCCGGTATGATATCAATGAAAGATGAAGGCGTGTAGACGACGAGTCCAAGGTAGATTGCCTCCATCACCTTTTGACATGCCGGCGCGCTCAGAAAGATCTTACTTTCAGAGACGATGGCGATTTCCAAAGCCGTCGACTTCCCGATCCTGTGTCCCCGATTTTCAACATTCCATGACGTAGCGTAGCTATGGACTCGTGTGATCTCTCGCGGTGCGTTTTGAAATGGTTCAAAGCCCGCCACTATGATGTTCGCAAGCAGGAGCAGACCAACGCGTTCTGGATTTTCCTCGTCAAAACGCCTTAGTATCTTGAGAGCCACCAGCTCGCAAAGAAGTGCTCGAGTGGTATTGATGGTTTGGTGAGCCTCGAAGGCTTGCTCTCGCAAGAATTGGAGCTTATTGACGAGTAGACAATAGATGATGGAGACATCTTTCGCGTCCCAAAGACGGTTGACTAGAGGTCTCACGATAGCGACATTGATCCTTGGTGCTCTGAGCTGCTCTATGCTATAGGGATCATCGATGCTGGAGATGAGCTCGTGCCGAACGCGATGGATGTTTGTGTAGAGAGGCAAATCTGCGTAAGGATTTGGGGCGCAGGGTCCCTCGTAGTGATCAGGGTGATCACACTGCTCTTCGTCTCCAAGCAGAAGTTCTTCTTCTTCTTCACTGGCATTTGTCCTTGTCATTGTCTTTTACCTATCATCGCTGTTGATGGGAGGAGTCGTGGAATGCCCGGTTGAAAATTCCCCGCAGCAGGTTAGTGAATGCGCTTGACTGATTACGGTTAGAGTTTTATCTAGACTAGTTGCGGACAAGCGTACTCCCACAGTGCCAAGCCAAAAGTTTGCATCCAAATTTGCGGTCGTGTTGCCTCAATATCATGGCCCCCGTCGCTGATCTATTCAAGACTTTGGATTTATCAGTCTTGAAGAACGTGAACGTACTTGTAACAGGCGGAGCATCGGGCTTGGGAGCCTTGATCGCTACCAGCTTTGTAGAAAATGGGTATGGCACAATTCAATCTGGACATAAGCAGAGCCAACAAGATGCAGAGCTACAGTCACCATCGCAGATATTAACGAAAAGGTAGGTAACGAGTTGTTGTTAGTATTGAATGCAAAAGGATTAAGGTATGTCTATTGCCTCCATTCGATCGCTTTCCTGATATAGCGTAGGCTTAATTATGTTTCTACCGATGTGACGGACTGGCAGTCCCAAGTAGCTGCCTTCAAGAGTGCGATAACGTATTCGAGCCGTAGGAGTATTGACGTTGTGGTGGCCGCTGCCGGAGTGGGAGGCCAGCCATTCATAGTACGAGACGAGGAACCGCCGTCTTTGGACAAAGATCCTCCCCTGCCATGGAGCGCGTGTCTCAATATTGATGTCAACGCAAAAGGCGTGTACTACACCAGCAAGCTCGCTCAGCATTACTTTGGACTACATCCCTCATTGTAAACCAAAGCAACGCCAGAAACCCGAAAATGCCTCGTAGTCATAAGTTCGTTGGCGGGCTATCTTGAACTCAACGACTCCGACTACACCGCATCTAAATGGGCTGTAAGGGGCTTGTTCCGCTCCACGAGATCGAAAATGGAGGATCTGGGTTATCGAATGAACTTGATTGCTCCATGGGTCATGGATACTCCGATGTCGCGAAGCCTTGCAGACGTGTGCCGGAAGCAGCGATTCCCCGTTGGTGATGGGAATGATGTAGCAAACGTTGTAATTAGAAGTGTAGTGGATGACTCCATTTGCGGTAAGAGGGACAGGCCCAGATCTTTACCTCAAGACTGCTGATAAGTAGAGGTAGGTCGAGCCTTGGCCGTTGGTGCTGTACAAACATTTGATCTGCGAGATGACATTGAAGGATTGAATGCTGGGATCGTGATGAAAGAATATCTGGAAGGAGAAGCCAAGGAGGTCATGAGTTTCTTCGGCCAAAGGGTCTAGTGAAGGCTTTTCGAAACGCGGTGGTGATAATTCACTTGACGGCAATCGACAGCATGGTTTCGGCAATGATGCTACGACGGTAGCCAGAACCAATTCCAATCTTGACATGGTTTTCCGAACATCTCAATTCCTTTTGAGGTGAAGTGGATCCGCAGGGTTTGCTTTTCTTCGATTGGGACTACATTGCGGCCTCGAAGCAGATTCTTATCGATGACATCTATAATTATATCAGGACTTTCGCCGAAAATGCAACGAAATACCCCCCGGCTTCTTTGTCCTCTCTGACCGCAGAACTGGATATCCGGCAAATGTGAAGTGAGCGCATCGAGTCCCTTCTGCCGTTATCCACGGTACAATAGCTGCAAGAAATCTCTACGTAATTACTATCATTATCTCGGATGGTCCCATCGTCATGTAGATTGGCGCAAAGATCGTCGATGATGAGCTTCACTTCTGCACTAAGAACGCACTTTTCTATTCAGTCTTGATCCATTCCAGCCGCTGCCGAGGATCTTCACTTAGCGTTGTCTGGAGCATGGCGGAAAAGGCGCTGGGCCTCAGCCGATATGAGGACGACAATGTGTTTTTTTCTTCTTGATATGGCCTAGAATGGTAGCCAATACGACGCTCCGATTTTGATCCTGGACAGGGGTCTCAGAGGCGTGTCCCGTGAGAAATTAGACCGAGGAATCCTGGGAAGGGACGGGCGTAGGCCTGGCCCATCCCCGTAATGCATGCCCGAGACCGTTGAGGAAAGGATGCGTGTGATTGCCAGCCCCGCCCGTGTTTTCAGGTTTGAATCGCCTTGAAATAAGCTTAACTTATTGGGGACCGTACGGATAAGGCTGCTCTGCATGAAGATTCAACCCCCTTTACCCCTCAAACTAGCTAAAGATGTCGTGCGTCTTCGCATACAATGCGAGAGAAAGGGATATCGCCTCTGGATCACAAGTACAGCTCATGCCAGAGTCAGCAGGGGCAGCTTATACCTCAAGAATACCTCCTGTAACCTCTACGCACTGTCATCCTCATCACTTTCCTACGCGAATACCATTCGTGATTTCAACAAGGTCACCTCCGCATCGACCTTGCAACCCCTGAGCGTTGTTTCTGCTAGCTTCCAACGCTCCTAGCGCTTACTACTACTTCGAGATGCGTTTCTGCAGGGTCCTTAACACGGGATCAATTCGACCACAATTCAGCCCTGCAAGGTCCCATGATTACCAAAAAATCGCTCGGGATGCTATTTGGCTGCTCCTCTCAGCGTGGCTAAACGGAGATGCCAACGAATAGGTTCGACACGTACCAGCAAACAAGCAAACATGCCTTCACGTAGGGTATAAGTGCTAACTATCTACTGCCAGAGTTGGTTCCTCTGTGCCATTAAAGTGGATGACTGACTTTAGAGGAGACGGGGTTTCTTGGCGCGACTTGAGAATGCAGATTTTCAACTCCCTCATTGTCCTTGATCATCCCCATGCAGGACTCTATACACCGACGGATCGATAACCTTAAAACCTGCATTGTTCCGTGATCGTCGCCAAATCGAGGGGCCATTCCGCAAGATGCCGTAAGGATTCTGATATGCACCAATAGCAGATCCCTCGAAGCCGTGGCTCCAAGACTTCGGAAAAATCCCCAAGCGCTTGCAAAAGCAAGCTTCGTCTTTGGACTCCGTACACACCCTTGCATTCCTTGTGACCAAATGCCATGAGCTCAGCCGGAGTGATCGGCAATGAGCTTTACTTCACCAAAAAATGCTCGCGTATTGAAACACTTTTTGCTGGATATAACCGCTGAGAAGGAATGATAACAAGAAGTGCAAGGGCAGGTAAGAAGACCCTATCGTCGAAAGGACCTCCCCACAAGCGAAATTTGCTAATATTTGCAGCAATTCACTATACTCCGATCCAACTGTTTACGCCCATCATGACAACTGCCGTACCTACTTTTCTGCGACTTTCAGAAACGCCCGCCTACAAACCCCACCTTCCTTGTCGAGCCGGCTCTGAATCTGCAGGATTATTGACAGCAACACGGGCAGACTTCCGCACCACTCACAGCTATCGTCTGCGTCCACCATAATTACGTGGACGAGCACCCTTTCCATCGCAAGGGTCGGACGGGCAGACAAGACTTCTGAGAATACAAATATACCCTCTTCCCTAGTTTTCCACGAGAGCCATCTCAGTACTCAAAATGGAGGTCCAGCCATCAACCGTGGGCGCTGTTCCACCACCTGCGGGTATCACACCTAATTTTGCCAATCCCGACTACGTCTCTGGTGGCATCGTTCCAATCAGCGCAGTTTTCCTCACGCTCTCCACCCTTTTTTTGGCTCTGAGACTGTACACCAAAACCTGCATCGTACCGCCTTTTCGCGCAGAGGACTGTAAGCTAGAAAGACGTCGAACTACAGAAAGTCCCTGGCTAAAAATTTCCAGGCACCATTGCCGCTGCTTGGGTTTTCAGCGCTGCATTGACCGGATCTTGCCTGGGTAAGAGCTACCATACCTATCTCATTGAGCGATTCCCTGACAGGTATGACTAGTGCAGCAGAACAACGGGAATGGGAGGCACTTATGGGACATACCATTGGACCTCTTCGTGGTTTATGGAAGGGTAAGACATGGCTGTACATTCTGCTCGCCGCAAATCTACACAACATGCTCACTGGCTACGCAGTGGGCGTCGGCCACAGTGGTCATCTACGTTCCAGCAACTGCCCTGTCAAAAGTCGCCATCCTTATCCATTACCTACGAATTTACCCCGAGAAGAACTTTCGCATTGCGGTATACGCCATGCTCTCAATTACCATCGGCTACATGATAGCAGTCTGCTTGGTCCTAATCTTCCGCTGCCATCCCCTCGCCAAAAATTGGAATCCTACTTTACCGGGCCACTGTATCCTCTTGCTCCCCTACATTTGGAACGGCATCCTTAACGTTATGACCGACTTCATGGTCCTGCTTATGCCGGTGCCAAGATTGGTGGCGTGGAAAGTTCCTTTACGTCGGAAACTGGTCATTGGTGTCATACTTGCTACCGGTTCTTCGTAAGACTTTACCAACTATTCCAGTGCCCAGAATTGTGATCTCAACCACATCCCCGTTAGATGGCTAACATTTATGCAACAGGACTTGTATCGTCAGCGCGGTCCGCCTTTACTTCCTCGCGCGAATGCTATACACTAGCGACCTGAGCCGTGCCATCGTCGTCCCTACCTCCCTTAGCGTTGTCGAAGCCAATCTCTCAGTAATCTGCGGATGTCTTATAGTCGCGCGCCCCTTCCTAAGAAGACACCTGCCTTTCCTCCTCGGCATCAATTCTGAGCGCGTTGGACAGCCATGGCCTCAAGTTGTCTACGATGAACAGCAATTGGCTGTGCTTAAAATTCCCTTCGAGTGCAGACAGAAGACGAGCGCTGGCTTTGGTGATATTAACAGTAGTGCAGGGTGGGTCTGGGCTGGGAGTAGCACGAACAGGAGAGATGGTACCGTTATCGTTGATGTAGAACAAAGGGCCGATATGAGTCGGCCTAGGAATTGGCCTCTCCGGAACAATATGTTGCCGCGAAGCGGCAACCAGGGAAACATCGTCTAAGAGTGGTTTGGGCTAACGATGGTCTGGAGCGTGCATGACGGGGTCTTGAGATACGAACCCTCACTCGAGCTATCCAAGTGCTGGAAGCTAGCTTCGAAAAGTATTAAGTATTGGCCTGACATCGTGCAGGAAGTGCTGTGGCGTCGCAATTATGTAAATATTTGATTAGACACCAAAGGCTTGCTTTCATCACTTGGCTCATCTCTGCATCTGAAATCGAGAGTCGAGACAGCCGACTCTGAGTGAAAAGGTCGAAATGAACTTCAAATTCTCATCTTGGCCACGGTTCATCTTGGCCACGGTTTACAAATTTGACCCGTCCGTCTTTTTCATCACATCCAACAATTCGTCAGCTTCTTTTGCCATTGCTCATTTGCCCACTTCCTCGTGATGCTGTCGCGACTAGCCACGGCACCTAGGAACCCTTTACACTGCCTGTCCCTCTCATTGTTTCATTTGACGTTATCGGTACTCTGAGCACTGAGAGGAAGGCAAAATCAGAATATGGGAAGATTGAACTGCAGTCACGAGGATTTTGAAATTGGTCCCTTGCTTACTGCCGTGACCCGTTAACCTCTAACAAGTCTAATACCCACCCTAAGCCAGCCGGATGCTACACCCAGAAGATCTGAGCTTGCCCTCCCTTAGCTGCCCCAAAAACGGACAAGTGATTCAGCGCCCCAGGGGATAGGTAGAGCACAGGCTTACTACGCTCCTAAGCAGGAAATATCCCTGCCCCCTATAGCTTCTCTCGGAGTGATGAAAAGGCTGCTCCTACAATCAGTACCTTATACTTATTTGGTTCTGTATCCTGCGATTGAAGATTCTGTAAATTTGTGTTTAGCGGTACCGAAAGGTGACGTCTGGAAAGTGGTCGCCGTCCTAGGGATAATGTCCCTACCTCTTATCCCAGAAATGCCAGTAGGGCATCTTGCAACCAAAAGGCAATTACCCCTTGTTGGTCACTTGCTGACGGATGTCGGATGAATCGGAGCCAATCCTTTGTAATTGCAGTAGCGTGACTATGTACAAGCTGCAACCCTACTACAAGCCCACCGGCAAGGATCTGTAACAAATTAGTGCTCTGTGCGCTCCCTGTACGTGTGTTCCCTGGCTTTCCTACCACCGTAGACAGGAAATTCTGTGACGAGCCGGGGATTAAGAGAGGCCGGATACTGCAAGAGCTTTTTGCCGCTAGGACTGGGATTCTGCAATTGAAAGTGGGATCCACTGGACAACTACATCCTTTAAGCATGACGTCTTTGTGACATCGAGAGAGAGAATCCTGGAAGGGGAAAAGTTTTATGTTGAGGACATAAGGATTTCGTATTGAAAAGTAGGAGCTCTGTATTGCTTGTTGATTGTCGACGCCATTTGTGGGTAGGGTGGACTCATTCATGATTGAACGAGGGCCGTCATTCCGCTGAAGATGATGGCGGACGCAATAATGAGTCGGGTCTGTGAGAGGCTGGATCAAATCGCGTGTCCCGATTTCTCCTCGTTGATCGCAATTGTAGTTCCCTATCAACAACTAGATGGACTGGATTATGGTGATTACTCTTGTTAATATAGGTGATAGGAGCTGGCATGTGTGTTCGCGGCAATCAGATATATACATTGTGCATTGCGAAGACACGGAAAAGTGCGCAATGCCATGAGGCGCCAGGCCAATATAGGTCTCATATACCATTCCAGTGCTCTTTCTGAGGAGAACTGAAGATTCTTAGGTGTCATGGAATCTGCGATCAGGATTTACCGCCTTTCTGTAGTCCAAGTATGTTTCAGTACGCTCACGACTTCGCTTCCTACCCCAGCCTCGCTTTTCTTCTTCCGTCGCCCAAGCCTCAATCTCACCACATCATGCACTCTATTAGTCCCCGACTCCGTAAAGTACCTTCGAGCCTATCATTGAAATGACAACGACTTACTAAAGGTAATTGAGAGCAGTGAGTCACCCCACTCACATTACTCTTCCCACGTCTCTTGCACCGACATCACAGTCACATTCTATGATTATGATCAACGTCTCAGCGACACTATAGTCTGTTTTTTTCTTTGTTTTTCTCTTGATCGCCTCAATGCTGCATCTCATGCTATAGTATGCGTTGACAACGGACTATCGCAGTGATCGTCTGTGCTGTCGGCCGTCCTGAGCATGGGAGGTCGAGGACATTCCATCTACAGACAACGCCTTGCAGGTGTGCAGTATCCCGTGTTTACAGACGGAGAATTGTTCAACAGCTCTCGGACCCAGACAGCCGAACAGAAAGGCGCTTCCTGTTTAAATTGCAAGACAAGATTTTCCCCTGAGCCCCGGCCGGCAATTATGTTGTTGACCTGAAATGTACGCGTTCAGGGTTCTGTCCCCCACGCATCACGCGGCTCGCAAGCTTTTCGAAACTTTATAAGCGCTCTTGCGACCCGCCCGCACGAAACTATAACTCGGAACATATATCGTCCCATCAGAACACTCTGCGACAGTAGGTCCAATCTTCCGGAGGGATGCAATCATTCGTGGAAGAGGATGAGATCTTGTGGCGTTTGGTAAAACACACACCAGACTTGCCTTTTGACAACAGCCTGCTACTCCACAACAGAAAGCCCGGAGAGGCCTGCACTCTGAGACAGCTTGAGACAGTGATTACGCTTGTATCATCATTCCAACAGCATGATCGTTCAGATGGAATGCCTCAAGCCATGACAACCCAAAATCTTGGAGTTCAGGCTTCCGAATAACTATAAGTGATGAGAACGGACGAAGTTCTTGCTCTTCTTTAAACGGTCTCATTGACATTGTCGTATGCTTCGAGCTTCCCAAGCCCTCAATACACGACACAACTGTCTGGGATATACAAGTGCATATTCGCAAAAGATCCGCACATTATGGCCCTTCAAAGCGGCCTGTTAATTTGCTGTTTCGTCCCACCTATGTCTGACCAGACACTTCATAATCTGTGATGTATCAAGCTTTTTATCCGCTTCAAACGATCTCCCCAGGGAGCGTTACATGAGTCTTGAAAAAGGCTGGAGGAGCTCGGTGCAACATAACGGTATGTGGGCTCGGCTTCATTGGCTCCTAGAAGAAAATCGAGACCCTTCAAGTAGACCAGATAGCGGCCATACACCCGCTATCGATGCATCATTTCGGTTTCATGCCTTCAGGCCTAGCGGACGTCATACAGGGTCTGCCGTCTCTTCAGGTTCACGTATTTATATCTGCGCAGTCTCCCCAGCTTGTGATCTCCAGACTTCGAAGCAGGCTCACCGCAACGACAAGCTCTCTTATACTGGAACTTGATTTTTTCCCATCCTACCAGCCAAAAAATTAGAAAAATTCCAGACAACGTCCAGTCATGTACTCAATTAGTTGGCTTCTGCTCCTCGTGCGTATGGAATCCTCGGACGGTGCCCAAGCAGCAGAAGGACGCCTTTCTAGACGTCAAAGCTCTACACTGGTGGCATTATGGGAAGCATGCAACTATCCTAGCCAAGGTATCAACGGACCGCTATCATGCGTTTCAGGTAGTGAATGTATCTGCAAGGATGACAGTACGTGCAGAAATATAGTCTTTCGCCAATTGCCTTCATGTTTCTTAGACTTCATCAAAGGATTTGCTGATGATTGAGATAGCATACGCACAATGTCGTGAGCAAGTTGATGATTCCTGGGCTCCTGACTCTTCTTGGCAATGCCAACAGCCTGGAACCAGTGGTACGGACTCTTCGACTTCGATCACTCCTTCCACCGACAGTACTAGCTCTGGAAGTGGCGCTGGGAATGTCACAGTCAATGAGGATGACGCCTCACCGAATACCAATTCAGTTGACAGTGAGACTTCATCTGGTAGCAGCAGTTCACAGGCTGCTACTATAGGTGACTGCACTTCTACCAGCGCGCCAGCTGGTTGGGACGGTATAGCATCTACTTCGGTATGTTGTATGTCTGCTGTAGCGGCCGCATTGGTGGAGCGATATTAACTACCGAACAGTACTACGGCTGGATGGGCAGCGCTTGTGACTGCGGACAAGATTCTTGGGAATGGGCCGGCGGCTCCGGCGTCTACAATGGCGCCGTCAATCAGAAGCTCTTCCAAGGCAGTATAAGTAGTGGCGGCCAACCGAATTGTGGAAGCGCCTGTGGCGGTTGCTACGAGCTGTCCACCAGCGGCTTCAATGCATACAACGACGGCGTCGCAAGCGGCTCCACAATCACCCTGCAGATTGTCGATGCGTGCTACTCTGCCGGCGACCATTGGTGTGGGAGCACGAGTGATGATTACAAGGATAGTTCGTCTTGCTCTGTGCATTTTGACATTCAGACAGGGGCGCCAGGATCTGACGGTCAGGCAGCTGTCGGGTCAGATGGAACAATTTGGAATGGTGAGCGGACTCCTCATCTCTTTGTCGTTAGTCGAATACTAAATGATGTAGATGGTGGGCAGATCGTCTATTATAGGCAGACCTCTTGTCCGCAAACTCTGAGCTCTAGTTATGAATCGAGCTGTACCTGTTGAGAAGGATAGGATTAAGCCATCAAGACTGGTATGGTCCAACATGGCTCTGATCTCGTGGAAGTGCGTGTGGTATGATTTTGAATACACAACTTTCTCCTTCAATTGCCGGACTTGCATTTTCGCGGTGACCGCTTATTGAACTTTTGAGAACCAAAAGATGTGCATAGTCTGGTGAAGTGGGCCTCGACAGCAAGACCATACGATGCGGCCGTTGTTTCTTCTTTGAGAGCGCCAAGAGCGCCAGATGCAACCTTCGTACAGAGCCAAGGCGCAAAGTCCATGGACTAATACTGTACGTCGTCTAACTAGAGAACGAATATTTCTGATCTATGGTGAAATGGATATCCCCAGGAAGCTGGAAGTCTCGGCATGGGGCACCTTGTCGGCGGTCGCTTTTGCGGTCATTTGCGAATCTCTCGACAAGATTAGTAATCGGACCAATTTCATTTTCACAGGAACACGATACTGATCTACGAATACTACTTATGTAACTTCAAAATTAACGAACCTGTAATCGGACAAAGTTGAAAGGATTGAAAAGGATGAAAAGATAATGGCATACAAGTTTCTTGGTAATTACCGAATGCACCGTGATTCGTGCCGAGATTGGATATGTAAGCAAGGGATTTATCCCTGCTCCCGTGCATGCTCATCAGCAACGTGGCTGCCACGACAAGTGTTACGAATTACGCATCTACCAATCCTATCATCGCTAAGATCCTCTATCACCTCGCATATCTTCAAGTGTCCCCACCAAAGAAAACGAACTGCATAGGTGCGCTGTAAGATTGTTAGCCCCTGCAGGCTATGGCCGATCCCTCGTGGCTTTCAAGGATAATGCCGGCAGCCCCCACGCTTCTTGCACCACAGCATTAGCGAGGTACGAGCTAAGTGTGTGGCACGATTACATGCGCCCGGGGGACAATGGGTGCCGTGCACGGTCCACCTCCACAACCCAATCAATTAAACCAGGAGTATTAATTTTCTGCAGAACGCCTTTAAAACAGTAAGAAAATCCACCACATGACCACAGCTATTCATATGATGAAATCATCCCTCTGTGGACCTGCATTAAAAAACAGTGAGATAATCCCTCGCACGACTAACCCAAACCAATCAAATCCTTTTGCTGTAACGTTTTGCTGTAACAGTCTCGAACACGGGTAAGGCAATCGCTGACACGACTCTGACTGCTAAAATAGTCCAATCCTGTCTCTGTGAAACTGCGATAAAATACAGTAAGAAAATCCCTTGTATGACCTGAACTATTGGAGCAGTCGGACCCGTTTCCTGAAGGATTGCGTGAACCGACTGAAAGAAAATGCCTCACACCACCTTGAACATCAAAGTAGTCGGACTGGGGTTTCGGAGAATCGGGTCCTAATATGGCAAGTATAACATGCATGAGAAAGCGCGTTACATCTTTGCATATTCGGGGATTAATATCCAATCGGAATGATGCATTGTACTATCCTACGGGAGATCTTCATACGAGGGTATATTTAATAAATACCCCAAGCCGTTTTCTCAACCTACATACATCGTCTTGATGACAACTGGCACTAGTTCGGTCTGAGAAGGTGTTCATTCATTGAACAGGGGCGTAAGAGTACGAGATTGTCCTAACGATCAGGAAACGAGCCTCGGCACACCCTTGGCATAAGCTACCGCCGTTGCTTGGATGCCTTGGTTTCGACGCCTAAACAGCACCGCCATGAAGGCATTGCAATGTCAGATCAGTGGCAAAGCAAGTCTCGATTTGAAATCATCTCGCAGTCTCCAGCCCGGGTAAGATCTCTTGGCCTCTGTATATATGTTCGAATAGTCAGGATGTATCTGGAGAGATCAATATTGCGTGGTATCCCAGCTTTCCCTGCACTCAAGAGTCTACCCTTCCTTTTGCCACACACGCAGAGACCCCAAAATCCCAAATGGCGCTCTCTTCGTTGCGCGCCGACTTTTATAATACTCCTGGAATCATTACGATTCCTCCAATACCAGCTCCCGGCAACATAACAACGCTATGGCCTCCCTTCACTGTCACCCTCTTATCCTCCGACAATGAGGCCGTCCTGGTTGATACTCTGCTCACAAAAGCACAAGCCGGCTCCTTGGCAGACTGGATAGAAGATCTCTTCCCGGACAAGCGCTTGACTTACATCTACGTCACTCACGGACATGGGGATCATTTCTTGGGCCTCTCGACTCTTCTGGACCGCTTTCCAAACGCAACCGCAGTCGCTACCAAAGGTACTCTTGCCCACATGGAAGAGCTACTCGTGGATGACCAAACGATCCTGAATGAATTCTTTCCAGGACATCAGATCGATTATCCTGCATCCCCACCGGCAAAGGCTCTTCCTTCGGACGATTTGACCATTGACCTTGAAGGCCACAAGTTGGTGGCCGTTCCCGCAGGCCACTCTGACACGGACGATAGTTCTTTCCTGTGGGTCCCTGATCTAAAAATGGCGATCGTGGGCGACATTGTCCAAAACGGCGTCTACTCGTGGCTTGCGGAATCCCTTAATAGCACACTAAGACAGAAATGGATCCAATCCATTGACAAAGTCAAATCTTTCCACCCAGAGACGGTAGTTGTGGGCCACAAGCAGATTGGGGCGCCTGAGGGAACGTGGACTTTGAGTGCGACACAGGATTATATCAGATTATGGGGCAGATTGGCAGGTGTGGCGAAAAATGCGACAGATATGTTTCAGAGGATCAAGGCCGCCGAGCCAGATTACTCTGGGACCTTTTCGCTGTGGTGGTCTTGTTTGCAGCAATTTCCCCCCCAATAGCTCTGCTCAAGCTTGAAGCGCATACACTATACGGCGCAATGAGGCGTATGCAATGCTTCAATCGGTGGAGGGTGTGATCGTTACGCCTGCAGGTCAGAGCAATACGAATGGCGTTTAGGCGTCTTGTTTCTACTAGTCAGCAATTCTTGTACGATCAATCCTAGTCGTTAACCCCATTTAAGATAGCGCTTTTTCGGGGCATATTCTGGAGGATCCAGTGTAAATCCAATCAGAAAGGCAGTTGAGACTCCCGTTTCCAAACCCTGGGGAAGGCAGGCATCGTGTTTTTGATTCTACTGATTACGTCGATAATTGGTAATCATACCACCTACCGAGGTAGCAAGGTATCTGCCTAGCACGATTAGGTATTGTTCTTGGCGCGGTCATTTTTGCCCATCGTCGTCAAAAAAGAACATCGGGATGCACTACCGCTGGGACTTCTCGTGATTACCTCGAAGTCTCCTCGCTTAACATATCTGCAGATGGAGTTGTAAACGACGAGTCTTGTGAAAGCAAAAGGGCGCCTTGCATTTGAGCTGGGATATGGATTGGTAAGCGACGGGTTCTCTAAAAAGGAGGTGTGCTACACTCGATCTCGGTTGACAAGTCACAGGGTTCCTTTGGTCGCCTAAAAGATCCCCTCACCTTACCAAAACTATCCCTCTTCCAATACGCTCTAGGCCTTGCTGATTATCCCCTGCATCCAGCCCTTGCAGCAACACCGGAAGATGGAAACATTTCTAGGATTTTTCGGGCAATTCGTCACGCTAAATCCAAATTCTGGTATTTAATCACTCAGACCCTGGATAATGCCAGTTCGTTCTCGAGAACCAAATCGCTACCCGCGCATGACATGCGTGCTCAGTGCTATGCGTTTTTCATGCAAGAGCTTAGCTAACAGTAATAAGGTGAAATGTCCCCTCCTACATCGAACGCTTTGATTACCCTTATGACTATATGAAACCTAGCTCCAAAATGGGAATCCCAGCTTACTATTTGGCAGCCAGTGAAATATTTGACCTTTGAGTGTGATCAGGGCGCTTCGTATCCTTGATCTAAGGACATCAAACCCGTCACAGGTGACTTTGCGAACAGGATTTTAGCGCAGCGCTTTCGATGCGGGCGTTTTCAGCATTTGCGTCTACCTGACCTTCATGACTCAAAAGACGAGTGCGAGCATCCGCCTACTGTCAGCAAGCAATAGCTCCGTTAGCTGAACAACGTATGCCTCACCCCCTTTGACGATCTGAATTGCCTCCGGTTTCACTTTGATCTGCTCCAGCTCCCCCTTGACTTCTCGTCTCGCTTTTCTTTGACCATTGAGCTCCCACAAACCATTTGACCCAAGCTATCTTGTATCTTGCGTCCTTCTTGAAGTGAAAGGGTAACCACCCTGGTAGATACGTTCCTCTATCTTCTCCACGGACCTGAGAGCAAGATTCCAAAGATGCTTGAAGATCAAGTATCCCTTTGCCAGTTTGAATCTACGACTCAGCTCAAGGCTTCAGAACTCAAGCGCCAGAATGTACTGCACAAAGCGCGCGCGGCACATCTACGTCTTTCACCCGGTCGATAGAAAAGAAAGAAAATCTGACAAGCCTCAGGTACATACAACGAAGTCGCCATTGGAGCTAAGATCTTTGTGTGCATAAGCCCCACAGTAGGTAGCGGTAATTTCGGTCGCCGAAGAGGCGCCGTTGGATTTGATGATGTAATATTCTCTGCTCGAGGTCAGATCGCGCCATCACCCATGTTCAGTGAGAACTAACCGATAAGGTCCAGGCTTATTGTAGTGTGAGGTCGGATTTTTGCTCCACTAAGTCTCCTCATTATTGTTGGTTGAATCAATGAACATGGGAAGCTCTAGGATCGGCTCTCCGTTTTTCTGTCTAGTGCCGCAATCATTTAGATTCCAATTGAATTGGTCTGCCTTGTCGTTGTCCGGGGTGAAAAGCTTTGGGTACGATCCCGTTTTGCTGCAAGAGGTCAATACCGCTTCTGGCCTTTGGGAGAGAAGGTGTACCTACCCAGCCCTCACAACGTCGGCAATGTTGCCAGTCACATATCCGGCAGTAAAATATTGATTTGTGTTTGATACAGGCACTTAGATAGAAGCTTGTTTATACAAACGCAGCGGCTTTCCATACTGGGTTTGAGTGCTGGAGGAAAAGGTCAGTCTCGATGACTGGAGACGGGGTTGGTGCGTCTTGACTCACGGACTGGGCATGACACATCATCGGTAGGTGCACCCACAGCATCAACCAACTGTAATGGTTCAGGTCCTTCAAGTAGAATACAACGTATCAAAGACAGGCTAACAATGGCTCAAGAGAGGCAAACGACGGAGGTGTAGAACATGGTGCCAACTTCTGAAGACTGGAAGGAAAGAAGAGGCGAAGAGTTGTGTAGTGAAAAGCTAACGTCAATACTGTCGAGCAATTTTGGCGTTCTACTTACGGCTTTTGGGTCATCGAGCTGGTTTATGTACTGTTGAGCATTCGCCGCAGCACCTCGACAGCGTGGCAATCTCCCTGACTAGTGTTTGCAACATTCCATGCATTGAGCCCTAGAGACTTTTTGCTTGATCTATGTTTCGCATTTGAATCTTTCTTCGCGAAGTTCCACTCCCGATCGGAGAATGCAAGTTTCAAACGTTGCAGATGACCTAAACTTATGCTTCCTATGACTATGCCCCAAGATGGGGCCTTGGGATCAGTGGGTAAAGTTCATAGCTATGTTGAAACGAACGGCGTAGAGTGCTTGTCAAGACCGCCCAGCTTTGAGTTTGGAAATCGAAGATATTGATGAAAAAGGTGACGCACATCAGTCGCAAGTTACTTGTAGCGAGTTCACCGGGAATGACCCAACCTGTTGGATCTGTGCCATACGATGAGGCGGTATGAGTCTTAAACATACGAGATGCTGTGTCTTTTGAAACAAGAAAGTAAACAAGTGTGCCTCTCAGACCGTGTTTGGTGAGCTATGAGGCGAAGCTATGATCGACCAGTGTGGAGTACACTATGCCTCTTACGTACGTGCAATCATGAGCGAGGATCCAGAATGACTTAATAGCACATGATTTTGATTTTGCGCACATTGCGGAGTTGTTGGGAAAGACTCGAAAGAGTAATGGCTGCGGTGTTTCAGGTCCATTACTGGTCTACATCGAGAAGTCGCAGACGTTGCTCGCTTGAAGAACTGCGCTCCATGGTTTGCGATCATCATCGGAGATCTTTCCGCAATGTTGGTCTGTCGTTTGTGCGGAACATTAAAAAAAATGGCATGCTGACAGGTACAAGATGTCTCAGAAATGCGGCCCAGTGAATCGTGCCGCCCCAGCCTCGTATAAGATGGGGTGGCGGTGTTCAGCTGCAAAAGAAAAATCCGTAGTCCCGCCGATTGCACCTTTTTTTCCCCTACAGCCACAAGTCTTCATTGCAAGATAGTCACGGAAGGCAACATCTTCTCTTTGAACATCTCACAATTCCACGTCTCCTCCATTTAATTGTAGCCCTAGGACCAATTTTTTGCACGGTGGAGACATCGCTGCTGGTGTTGATGAGCAACCACTGCGATGGCTGGAGAAAAACTTCGTCCCTACCAGCAACAAGCCCAGGATCTGTTTTCCACGGCCTGGACTGGTGAACTGACAGGGAATCAGTCAGCGTATAGCAGTCCTGCCAAAGCCATAGCGAAACACACTGCAGAAGCCAAAGATCCTTCATCAGGTGTCTACATATGAAGCACCATCCTCGCCATCCACCAATATGCTAAAACGTCTCCCCAAGCCCTCGGTCTAATGCTATTTGTTTATGGTTCAGCTTGCAAACAATTTCCCAGCACGGTCTTAAACGAATACGGTCATGGACAAACTGCAGAACTACAGCAGTTGAAGTGGTGGCTCATCGAGGAAGCAGATGGGTTTCAAGGACTCTTGATGGCCCCGGAATGTATTGGTAGTCTTTATTGAAAAATGATGATGGGATGGGATGTGATGTGAAGAATGGATTGATTATTCTCCCAAAGCTCTCCTGGAGCGAACCTTATATACAGTACTAGTCATGTGGCTGGCATGGCGACAAGCCGGAGGAGGCTGGGAACCAACCATCTTTTCAACACTCCCCTGTTGCCGGCCTCTCATAAACCAAAACTTCCGTCCAAAAAATGAAATTATACAAAAATCGATAGGTTATCCTAATCGTCATCGACAAATCATCTTAATCGTCATCGCCAAACTCATTCTGAGTCGTTATCGAAGAATTTATTTTAAATCGTTATCGATAAGTTATTTTGATCGTTAGCGACAATTTTATCTTAAATTATTATATTAATTTAATATTTAATTCAATTAAATTTTGTTAAAAAACGAACGTAAAATTAAAATAATATATATATATTCGATATAAAAAAAAATTATTTATAAAAATTTATATAAAATAAAAATTTCGTATAAATATATAATTAATATTAAATCGCGTTAAATACGATCGAGTCTCGTATAATAAACGAAAAAGTAAAATAAAATAAAATTATAATATTATCTTTTTTTTCAAATCGCTATATTCGTATAATTAATATAATTAAAAAAATAAAAACGTAAATTAAATATTAAATGCGTTTTTTTAAATTCTTTTTTATTAATTATAAAAAAATCGAAAAATTATAAACTTTTTAATATATAAAATATTAAATTTTCGAAATCTTTATCGATTGCAATTTAATATCGAATTTTATAAAAATTAATTTTAAACGTAGTTATTAAATATATAAATAAAGATAAATAAATAAAGATTAATTTTAAAGTAAAAATGTTAAGTGATAATATTATTTAATGTCTTTTTCGAAGTAAAAATTTATTATACGCATTTTTTAAAAGTTTAAATAAGTTTTATTATGATTTTAGCTTATAATTTTATAAAACTCGATCGAATCTAGCGCGACTTAACGTTATTTATATATTCGAGCTTTATAATATACATTTTTCTCTAAAGTTATTATTTCGTATATATCGAAATATAAGCATTTAACATTATTTCAATTTTTAATATAATAATAATTATTCGATTTGAAATTTAATCGTCTTTAAGTTATAATAAATTATATTTACGAATGTTAATTTTACGAAAATTTATATAACAATAACTGCTACGAAAACGTCATATGAATATAAATTTACGATAAAATAAAATAATTACGATACGATTTCTTTATTGAGCAAGTTAATTTAAAAATAAGTTTATTATAAAGATAATTAAATACGAATAATATCGTTATAATTTTCATATTTTTAAATCTTTACGACACGTCTCGAATTTAACGATTATTAATAATTATCAGCGATTATCAGCGATCGAAGTTTTATAAAAAACAAATATGATTTAAATAACTTAAATGATTTAAATAATTTAAAGTTTAAAATGAATTTACGAGGTATAGATTAAAGAAAATACGATATTATAGAATAAAAATTGTTAAAATAAAATAGTAATAAGATTTATAATAAAAAAGAATATAAAAACGCACGTATATCGCTTAATATATGTTTTAAAAATTTCAATTAAAAAAATAATTACGATAAGAAATAATTATAAAGAGATTTATTATAAAAATATAACGATATAAAAAAGAGAATAATGTCAAGATTTTAGTTCACAATCTTATATGACTCGATCGAATTTAGCGTGACTTGATATTATTTATATATTCGAGCTTTATAATATATATTTCTTTTTATAATTATTATTTCGTGTATATCGAAATATAAGTATTTAGCATTATTTTAATTTTTAATAAATTTAAATCGTTTAAAAACGTAAATGTTAAAAAGTAAAGACTTTATTAAAATTAAGAAATTGTTAAGTAATTAAATTTGATAATGCATATATTTTAATAAATAAATTCTTTAATTAAAAAGAATTCAATTTAAATTATATATTTTCAAAAAAATTATTATTTATAATAAATGATAGCGACATCGAAATCGTTTTATTAACATCATTTTTTTATTAAACGAATATTAAGATTTTAATAATTAATTTTTTTTTTGATAAATATTAGTCTTTAATATTAAATTTATTAATTCTTCGCTTAATAAATTCTTTCGCTTCGCTACGCTATCAAAATAACTTTCGAAATCGTTTTTAAATATATTCGAAATAATTACTCATTTAGTAATATCTTTTTAATCGTTAACGTAACGACGTTATTAATTATTAAATAACGTTTTTCGAGTCCCTTTTCGAGCTCGTTATTGTTTTTCGAATTTCGAATCGCCGATTTTATCACCTTATTAAGCAACGTGAAGCAAATATCTTTAAGAAATTTTCATTTTTTTTACAATAATTTTTATAACAATTTTTATCTTTTTTACTTAATTTCGACACTCGTCGATAACGTAATATTTAAAATAACTTTTTTATTCTCGACTATTAATTCAATCACTCGCGAAACGATAATATTAATTTTTTAATTATATAAATTCTTTAATAACGATCACGTTTATACGAATTTATTTTATAAAAACATTTAATAATTACTTAAATACATTATTATTAAAAACTTTCGATCGTTTTAAATTAATAAAGAAATCTCGATAGTAAATAATCGTATTAAATCAAAATTTAAATCAATAAAAGCTCGCAGTTAATTATTCGATTAAATAATTAATAAATCTTTTTTACGTATTATTTTAACGAAAGTCGAATAAAATACTCGATTATTACGTTAATTATAAAACTTATCGTCGATAAATGTTATTTTTAGCAATTTATTAATAATTACTTTTTTTAAATCGTTGATCTCAAATTTTATAAAAAATAACGACTTAATTATAAAAACAACGTTCGTAAATAAAGTAATATACTCTCATTTTATTAACTCTATTAATTAAATAAATTTAAACGACTTTTAAATATAAATTATTATAATAATCGCTAATATAATTATTATCACTTAATATATTTATAATAACTTTTTATAATAAAAATGTTTTAATTCGTCGAGAAATTTAAATTTATTAAAAAACGATAATGTTAACAACGAAAGTAATTTTCTATTATAATTAAAATTCGACGATATTGAATTCTTCGACTTTACTTTTAAAGACGAAAGATTTGTTATTAATTTAAATCGTTACGTTTTTTATAAAAATGTTTATATTTTTATAAATCGCTTAAAAAACATTGTTATTATTAAAAATAATAATAAGATTTAAAAAGTTTTATTAAAATATTTTCGTGACGAGGTTTTTATTTAATATTTAATTGAATTTATCGATTTCGAAAAGATGTTATTAAAAATAATTCTTTTAAAAGCTTAATTTGACTTTTTAACGAAACGTTTCAAAAAGCGAATTATTATTATTATATAACATTTATAAATCGAGCGATTTATTATAAACGATGTTAAAAACGATAAATTATCACGTTTTTACATTTAAAACATTTTAAAATATGCAAAAATAATAAAATTTATTTTTATTTACAATTAATTAATAATAATATAAAATAATCTTTTATTAAAGTTTCGACGAAATATTTTCGAATTAATATCTTCGATTACGTTAAATTAATTTCTCGATTAATTAAATATTAAATTAAACATTTAATATAAAATAATACGATAATAAAATCGTAATTAACAATCTTATATCGATAAAAAAATATCGACGCTATTAAAGTAAGTTAATTAATATATAAACAATAATTTTCGTTAAAGTGAATTTTTTAAATTATCGTTTTCTTTTTTATTATATTAATAACAATTTTATTAAAGATTTTCGTCGAAATATAATAATTATGAAAATAATTTTATTAATTAATTACTTTATTAATTTTATTAATAATAAAAATTTTTAAATTCTCGATAAATAAATTTTATATTATTTATTATTCGATTATTTTTACAAATTATAAAAAAAAACGTAAGTTTATTAAATTCGACGACTTAATTTTTAAATTGAAATTTTTTTTATTATAAAAATAATAACGTAAAATCTTTAAATAAATTAAACGTTAACTTTTTTAATTATAATAAACTTTTACGATAATAAAAAATTGTTTATTAAATTAACGAGAAAAAAACATTAATATCGTTAAATAATAACGTTAAATTTAACTTTATTTTATAAAATAAGAATTTTTATTAAAAAAATGAAAATTATTATTATTTACGATAAAAAGATAAAATTGAAAAATATTTTATAAAAATTATAAAACATTTATTTATCGTTATTATTAATAAAATCTTGATTTTAATAATTAATTATTAATATCGTCGTTGTTATAATGTCTTTTTATTTAAAAATAAACTTTATCGTTATTTTAATAATTTAAATATAAATTATCGTATTACGAAATTCGTATACTTAAATTATTAATTAATTAAAAAAGCGATTTCTTTTACTATCGAGATATATTTCTTTATTAAAGAAATTTCTTTTTTTAGCATTAAAAACGAGAATAACACTTTTATTATCAAAATTAAAAATAAAGTTTTTATTATCTCAAATTTTTTTTTCGCGAGCATTATTAAAAATGAAAATGAAGTTTCTATTATTTTAGAAATTTCTTTTAATAAAAACGAAATTTTTGTTATTTTAAAAATTTCTTTTATAAGCATTATTAAAAACGATATTAAAATACTTCGTTTCGCGCATATTATCAAATTTGAACACGAAACTTCTATTAATAAAAAAGAAAAAATCGTTAAATCATTCGTTGATTTTATTCGAAAAATTAACACGAAATATATTTTTCGCAATTATTATTATACGATGATCGAACTTAAATTATTATTTAATAAAAAAGTTAAAATAAAATGCTTTAATATAAAATGTTTTATAACGCTAATAAATCGTATTTAATTTATTAAATTTAAGTTTAATTTATTAATTAAAAACATAATTAATTTTATTATAATGCGAGAAATAAAATTTAATAAATATTAATTATCGAAAAACGTGATCACGTTTTTTTATTTTTTTAATAAAAATATTATAATTATAATGTCGTTAAAAAAAATTATATTATTAACGATTTTAAAATAAACATTTTTATTAATATAAATATTATAATATTAAAAGAAATCGATATTTTTATTTTTCAATCGATTATTTTAATTAATAATTGTTAAATTTTAATGTTAATAAAAGTTTATATTAAAGCAAATCGTGTCGTTACGTATTTTATATATATAAAATAATTTATTATAATTTCATTTTATTCGCAAATATAAATATTAATACATTATTTAATTTTTTTATTAAATTATAATTTTTTCTTTAAATTAAAATAAATAAATTTGATTTTTTATATATATTTCGTCGATATATTAATAATAATAATATTAATAAAAAATGAATTAAATTAAATTATTAAAATAGTTAAAAAATTTCGTTTAAATATTATATAAAAAATTAATTTCGATAATTGTTATCATATTATTAATAAATAAAAAAACGTTATTTAATTTATTAATCGTCGACTTAAGTATAAATATCGAAAAAATTAAATTAAACGAATTTTCAATAAATTTGTTACGACGTTCGCTATTATTTTATTAATTACGATAATAATATTTTTAATATCGATTTCGTTTATTACGTTCGTTTTTATAATTATAAAAATTATTATTATATTTATATTATTAACGACGTTCGAAGTTTTTACGAAAGATTTTATTTTTATAAATTTTTTAATTTCGAAAATAATCGTTATTATTTTTTTTATCGATATTATTTTATTTAATAAAGTCACGATTTATAATAATAACTCGTTAATTAAAAATTTAATTAATAAGTTTTTTATTTTATAATAAAAAGTCGAATTTATTAAGTTATTAAAATAAAAGTAAATGCGCATTTCATTAAAATTTAATTAAAAGAAACAAGTTTTTAAAATAATAAAAATGTATTTTTTTAATATTAAAAATAAAATCGTTATTAATAAAATTTTTAATAAATTATATAATTAAAATAAATTAAATTAAATTAATAAAGTAATTTTATTTAATTTTTTAATTTTCGTTATATATAAAATTATGTTTAATAATTCTCGAAAAAAACGAGTTATTATTAATATTCGAAACTTAAATATCGTTATTTAAACGAACGTTTATTTTTAATTTTTTTAATTATTTTTAACAATTTTAATAAAAAATTATCGTTTTTTAACGTTATTAATTGCGTAAACTTTTTTTATTAATAACGAATATATTTAAATAATTATTATAAATTTATTATAATAAATTATCGCGATTAAAAAACTTTTAACGTAATAATTATAAATTATAAAAATTCGTCGATTTATATATAAAAATAAATAAATAAATTGTTTAAAAAATTTTAAAAATTTATATAAATATACGTTAATGATATCGTTATATATTCGAAAACTTTAATAAAGTATTTTAATTATTTATAATAAATTTATAAATAGAAAATTTTAAAATGAGACTTATTTTAAATAGCGCCTCGATTTAATTAATTAAAAAAATCTCGATCGCTAAAAGTTAACTTAAAATGAATCTCATTTTATAGAATAAAACTCTTTATTTTAAAAGATTTCATTTTGAACTATTAATATCGTATTTTATTTAATCAGAATGAGATTCATCGCTCAAAATGAGACTCACGAAATTAATAATACGTAAGTCTTATTTTAAATAATAGTCTTATATATAAAAAACTTGAAAAAAATTATATAAAATTTGAAAGATTTGAAATATATGAAATTTAAAATTTTTGAATTCGAATGAAAACTCGCTTCAATTCTCTTAAATCAGATTAAATATATCTTGAAATATTATCGCGAAAAATTATTCGAATCATTCGAGACATCCCTCTGACCCTCTTAAAAAAAAAAAAAAAAAAAAAAAAAAATTTAAATATAA